>PVIY010054018.1:0-14409 GCA_004026745.1 Myrmecophaga tridactyla | reverse complement strand
TTCCGATTAACGTGCGTACCGTCCACGTGGAGGGGCTCTGTGGCCGGTGTCTTTATGACGGTTTCTGAGTTCTAGTTTTTAAAAAATGCCTGATATCCTTCCTGGAAAAAAGTGGGGTTATACGTATGTAAATAAATAAACTGAGCAGTGCTTCTAGGGTGGGGATCTGAGCCACAGACTGACAGGATCTGCGTGCTGGGAGAGGCCTTGTCCTCCAGTTTTGAGACCTTGCATGAATGTGGAAACCCGAATTGGAATTCCGTCACTGCACTCACAGGAGGTCGTGAAGCTGAAATGAGGGGGTGCTGACAGGTGGGGGCCCGTGGCTGAGGGCGTCGTGCTGTGCCGCTGAGGTGATGGTACAGGCAGGGAAACTGAGGCCAAGAGAGAGAGTCCCGGTGCTGGCTGCGCTGAGCGTCACCAAGGACTCTTCCAGAGCTTTGCTGTGCCCCCCTCCCACCCAGGGTGGAGCCCACTGCGCTGCTGTCCCCCCAGGGACCCCTGGGCGTGTATGCCCACATCCCCTTCCACACCCATGCAGCAGTGTCTGGTCACCCCAGAACCTTCCTTCTGCAGAGTGAGCCTGGAGTTCGTTTGGGGTAGGGTGGAGGGGCCATTCTGCTCAGCCACAGCAGATCTAGAGGACTGGTGAGAGCTAAGAAACCCAAGGCCTGGGGCCCCCCGAGCAGTGTCTGGAAACGGTGAGCTCAGTGGGAGGCGCCTGGAGCCCCCTGCCTGGGCGGGCCCTGCAGGTCCCACATCCCTGGCCTCCTTGGAGCCGACGTGGACCGAGGAAGCGGGAAGGGGGTGGGGTGCCTCGACTGCACTGCTCAGGAGCCCACAGGTGCTGGGGCTCGCTGGCCCCCCGCGGGACTGTCCCTTCAGTCTGGCTGTGCCCAAGGCAGCTTTGCAGGTCTCCTCAAATCCCACCCTTTGCCCTCAAAAGTGAAGAGGAGCAGACAGTGCTGGGACCTGTGAGGCCTTAGCTGTGAGTCCATCCACCCCTCAGTCCATAAACGATGACACTGAAGGTCAGACAGGTTCCCTGGCCTGGAAGGTCCCAGGTAGCAAATGACAGAGCCAAAATCCAGGCCCCTCCTGAGTTTATTTTCTGTACCATACCACAGGTGAAGTGCAAATGTGGATTTTACTTTTAAATACACATAGTGCAACGACAGAAATGCTGTCCTGCATAGAGGGCCACCAGACATAAGCCAAACCTCAATCCCTCTTTGTAATCTTTGGTTGTGATCGGTTTGAAGCTTTCGTGCCGTGTTTGCTTTCTGAATGACTGCGCATCAGGTCTGTTTCTTTGTAGACAGACACTCTGAGGACTGGTAACAGTAATTCCCGTACCAGCTGGGCACTTACAGAGCCCATCCCTTCCGTCCCCTGAGGTGGCCTGGCTGGCAGGGCCTGAGGCAGGGTTGGGGTGGGTGGGAAGGAGGGGGAGAGACAGGAAGATTCCAGGGTGCAGAGCTCTCTCCTCAGCTTGTGACAGCTGAGACTCGTTGTGGCCAGAGGCAGGCCCCTGGCCCCTGGATGGCCTTTGTGCAAAAGTGCAGCTGGGCAGGTGGGGGGCCCAGATGCCTTGCTTCTGCTCTAAGTGCTGCTGCCCTCGTGGCCCCCAGGACTCAATTCTGTGAGCCTGGACCCTCCTCCCAGCTGGGTTGCTGTGTCTGGACCCTGCCTGGGCTCAGCGGGCCCAGCCTCAGCACTCGAACTTGGTGTGGTGAGCAGGGACTTCCAAGGCCACCCATCCCTGCTGGAGGGTGGCGACTGGACTGCAGTTCCTGGCCCTGGGCGGGGCCCTGGCTGGGAGCCCCAGTGTGTGGCTTGTTTGATTTGCTTTGTCTGAACTGAGCAGGTTATCTAGATTAATTAGCCAGTTTTCCTGTTGGCTGATCCCACGAGTCAGTGGCCCGAGGCCAGCGCTGCTGATGACCAGCGGGGGAAAGCCCCCTGCAGGAGATGTGGGAGCTGATCCCGGGCAGTGACACCGCGCAGGTGGGGCAGGTGGGGGCCACCCAGGCTCTTAGCAAGTTGTGGACGCTGCGGCCACTGAGGAGCTCGTGCCCCTGCCCGGTGACTTTACGTCCCGCTGGGTGCCACGCGCATGCACCCATTCGTTCATGGAGTCAGGGGTCGTTATCGGGTGCCCCCCCCGGCTCAGCGCTGGGACCATTGTGCTGGGGTCGGGGAGGGGGTGTTGCAGGGGGAAGAGGGGTCCTTAGTGGTTAGGATTGATCAGCCCGGAGGGGATGAGGTGCAACCAGGAGTTCTGGGAAGACGAGTGTCAGCACCAACCCCCCGCCCGCCCGCTGAACCATCCTGTTTAACAACCCGAACTGACCTCCCTGCGCGCCTCACTTTCCCTCAATCTATACGGCGTCCCTGGACCAACTTTTCTCTCCCTAAAGCCGGAAAGTAAGAAACTCTTCTGCTTCCTTCCCCCTTCTCAACTGCACACTTGCCCTGGGAAACCAGCCCCTGCAGGGGAGGTGCCCGTCCTGCCCCCAGCAGGACCTGGGGAGCCAGGGCCGGGTGGAAGGGGGCACAGCTGCCTGCGGCGAGAAGGCTCGTGGGCAGTGGTCTTAGAGACCTGGGGGGGATTGGTAGCTGGTCCGAGCCCCAAATGGGGTCCTGCCAGGGTCCAGGGTCCGAGCCGGCAGCTGCTGGAGCCAGAATCAGATGAGGTCTGATGGTCAGGCCCCAGCAGGAGGCAGGGGTTAGGGAGTGGGCCCTGGGCAGCTGGGGGGCTGTAGGGGGTCTGGGATGGAGGCAGGGCAGAGGTGCCCGATGCCCAGGAAGTCCTCTGTGCCAGTGCAGGGGACGGCTCACGCCCCACACCCACTTCCCTCTGGGAAACCGGCCAGCCCCTCGCCGGGGGACACGTGGGGAGTGGGGGGTGGGGGTGGTGCGCCAGCCCCAGGGATCGGACCCCGGCCGCATGCGGGAAGCGTGAACGCCCGTCAGCCCAGACGCAGCACGGCACCCCAGAGCGCCTCCTAAGCATGGGCTCTGTATGGAGACTGGGTGCACAAATGGATGGAACGGGTGACTGCAGGCAGCTGGGCGGGGGGGACACACGCGGGCCGCAGCTGCTGCCCCAGCCCCCGGGCTCTCACGGGAGCCTGGCAGACCCCTCACGCCCTCCACCCATCCTTGGCAAGCGTGGCAGGGTCTGCCCCAGGGACCCACCTGTCCTGCCTGCCTGGGCCTCCCTGGACCGCCTGCACACAGGGCTTTGGTTTTGGGGCCCCCGCCCTCTGTCCCCTTCCCGGATGCCATGCCTTCACCACTGTCCTCTCTCTCCCCCGGGGTCCAGATCCTGGCCAACGTCTTCCTCTACCTGTGCGCCATCATCGTCGGCATCATGTCCTATTACATGACGGACCGCAAGCACCGCAAAGCCTTCCTGGAGGCCCGCCAGTCCCTGGAGGTGAAGATGAACCTGGAGGAGCAGAGCCAGCAGCAGGTGAGCCTCGGGGCCCTCGGGCTCCTTGGGGGCGGCCCTGGGCCTGGGGCGGCTGGGACCCGGAGCTCAGTGCGGGGCCGGGGCCTGGGGAGGGAGACGCGCGCTGGGCAGCAGGCGTGGCCCAATCCCCTGGCCAGGTGCCCCCGCCTGCCCCCTGGCTCCGGCCCGCGCGAGCCTCACCTGGGCCTCAGGAGCTTCCAGGGCCGCCGGCCCCCCTCGCAGTGACCGGTTGCATTTCCTTTCTCAGGTGGAAAGTTTCTGTTCGTTTGTTTTTCATTATTTCTCTCCCCAGCATCACCTCAAGTGATGACTCCTCTGACTCCCTCTGCCTCCAGGTCAACCTCAGCCCCTCCCCGGGGGGACTGTGTGCCGTGGGGGGCTCTGTGGGGTGGGCAGGGTCTCGGCCGCTCCCACAGCCTCGTGAGACCCTCACGTCCCTGACCTCCCCCTACTACCTCCCTCGCCTCCCCCACCTCCCTCGCCTCCCTCCTCCACAGGAGGGCCCCATAGGGCAGTCTCCTGCTTGCTGCCCATCCTAAGTCTTTTGTCAAGAAGGAAAACCAGTCGGTCCTTGGGGGCTCCCCTGTTGACATTTCTCCATCCGGAGCAGTGCCTGGCTGTCCTGCTCTCTGCTTACTGGCTGCAGTCCAGACTAATCCACCGCTGAATGGCCCTCTCAGTTCTCATGACTCAGGCTTTTAAGTAGTTTTTGGTCTGGTTTCATCTCAGATGCTTTTTGAAGGTCTCCAGAAATGACACCCACCAATTTCCTGTTCTCCATGGGTTTATTTCCCCTTCAAAAACAAACCCCAGGGCTCTTCCCTGCCGGGAACTGGCCGCTGTGTGGCTGGGATGGGGTTCTGCCTACTCCGGGTTCCCCGAAGTTGCTGCCATCACAGACCCTGCCACTCGGGGGGTCAGGCTGGAGTTTCGGGGCCCCTCCCTAAAGCCCTGGGGGGCCCTGAGGGCAGGACTCACCTTCTCCAGGCAGTGCTAGTTGATGGTGCCCACCGCGCCACCTGGCCTCTGCCCTGGGCCCTTCTAGCTCTCTGTGGTTCCGGTGGGAGCTGGAAGCTTCTGGGCTGGGTCTTGGGCTGGTCTCTTTGAGAAGGCAGGTCCTAGATGGGGTTCCCTGACCTCCTCCGTGAGGAAGTCATCTCTCCACCCCCCCCCTTTGGTCCCTGTGGGCCTGTGACGTCAGGGCGCTGCTGCTGGGAAGTATTTACAGACCCCTGCTTTACTGGCCACGTCGATGCCTTCCGTTCCTGTTTTTTCTTTTTAAATCATCTTGTTTCTTGTTTGCGTCTGATCTGTCATCCCGCACAGGCATTGCTCTTGGATTCTCTGCGTTTTAAGGCCCTGCACTTCATTATGTATTTATTTCATAAGGCAGTGCACTTAATTAGCCAGGCTGGGTGGCGTTTTTGTGGAGCATTTGCCCGCTCCTCAGCCCGTCTGTCGGCGGCGTCCGCCGCGCTGTGTAGTCCAGGGCGGCTTACCTAGCACTGGGGGTGCGCGGTGGGGCCTGGGTGGTGAGGAAGGCCTGGCCCCAGCCCGGGCCGGCGCGCTCTGTGTAGACCTCTGCCCCTTGGGGCTTGCTTGCTTCGCCGGCAGAGCCGTCTCGCAGGGGTCCGGAGGGTCGGGTCGGAAAGGCGGTGGCAGTTGGAGGGTGTGTCCCTGAGGCCCTCTTCCAGGGCCCGGGCCCGCACGCTCCCTCTGGGCAGGTCCGCCCCCGCCATCCCTGCCCGCGGCCCAGGGATACCCCAGCCCCGGCCAGCAGAGCAGGGAGCTGACCCAGGAGTGAGGCCCCGGCTAGGGGGCAGGAGGCAGGGACAGGGCTGGCTGGGTCAGTAAACATCGATGGGGTGAAATGTGGTTTTCTAGCCTAGCTCTGACCCAGTCTTACCTCTGTGAGCCTCAGTTTCCCTCTAAAGTGCAAATGATGATAAAATCTTTGAGAGACTGTTTCAAGGGTGAGCTCCCAGGGGCATGCTAAAGCACTGTTACCATGGGGGAGCCCGGAATGCTGCCCCCACCCCACCCCTCCTTCAGTTCCGATTTGCTCATCGTTCCTTAGGGTTTCTGTGTCTGTGTCCACGAGCAGGACCGGTTGTCCCTTCCCTTTCTTTCCACGTCCTTCAAAGGTTTGGGTTTCGAGGCTGGGCTGGCCTCAGGAAATAATGGGAAGTGTTTCCTCTTTCTAACCCCTGAAGAGCTGGAGGAAGATTTGGTTCATTCCATAAATGAATTCACTAGCGAAACCCTCTGGGGTGGGAGTTGTCTTCATGGGATCATTCAGTTTCCTTAAACCATAAGGCTGTTCAGACCTCACATTTCTTTTTGTGTCAGTTTTGGAAAGTTCTGGTTTTTTGTTTTGTTTTTTCGCTCATTTCATCTACGTTTTCAAGTTTTTGCTATAATGTCATTCCTAATAAATTCCTTTTATCGTTATTTCTGTGGGATTTGTGGTTCTCTTCCTTTTTTCATTACTGCTATTTGTAATTTGTGCCTTTTCTTTTGTGTTTATTCTTACTTGGTCTTGCTAAGGTTTTTTTGGTTTGTTTTAAAGGTTTTAGCCTTTTCAGTGAACCACACTTTATCTTTGTTGCTTTTCTTTTGCACTTTTATTTTTTTATATAATTCATTGATTTATGCTTTTTTACTTTTAGCATTTTCTTTCTTCTATTTTCTTTGGGTTTAATTTGCTGTTCGTTTTTTAGTTACTTGAGATGGAACTTAGATAATTAAATTTTCAACCCTTCTTTTCTAAACATGTATTTAATGCTGTTGATTTCCATCATTACAAAGCTCTAGTTTTAAACCTTAAGTTTATTTATTTATTTATTTGTGGGGTTTTTTTTTTGACATGTGGGCTTCGGGAATTGAACCCGGATCTCCGGCATGGCAGGCGAGAACTCTGCCACTGAGCCACTGCTGCACCGCCCCATCCCTTAAGTTTTGATAGGTCATTTTTTCTTTGTCGTTTAGTTCAAAATATTTTCTCATTTCCACTGAGGTATCTTTGATCCACAGGTTATTTAGAAATGCAGTGATTAATTTCTAAGTATGTGGAAATAGTTTTTTTAGTTACCTTTTTATTATTGATTTCTGTGATAATTCTGTGGTCAAAGGATGTGTTCTATATGATTTCAGTCCTTTGGGAAAATTTTCGGAACTTGACTTTTGACCTAGCATGTGGTCAAAATTCTGATGTGTTTGAGAATGATGTGTAATTTGCAAAATGTATCAAAATATCTTTCAAAAATTAAATAATGTAAATTTCAATTAAAGCACGTTTGCAGATCTCCCGAGTTGCAGTTTTATCTTTTTAGTCACAATGCAGGGGCCTCACCACGCTTTAATTTCATTGAACACCCTTCTCCTGTCTTCCCACTGCTTTTTTTTTGGGGGGGGGGCGTGGATGGGTGGAGGTGGTGGATGGGCTGGGACTCGAACCCAGGTCTCCTGCATGGCAGGAATTCTACCACTGAACCACTCGGCACCCTTCTCTGCTGCTCTTTTGGCTGTTATTGTAATATATTTGATTCAATTTATATTTCAAGCCTCATAGGACATTATTATTATAGCTCATATAGTTAATATGCATTTACATTTATCCTCATTTTTATCTTCTTCATAGTTCTCCATTCGTTCATTTCCATGCTTCCGTCTTCTTGAAGAATTTCCTTTACAATTTTTTTTTTTTTAACATGGGCAGGCAGCAGGAATCGAACCCAGGTCCTCTGGCATGGCAGGTGAGCATTCTTGCCTGCTGAGCCACCGTGGCCTGCCCTACAATTTCTTTTGATGCAGTTCTAGTGGCAGTAAGTTCTCTCCATTTCTCATTGCCTGAAAAGGTACTTATTTTGTTTTCAGTTTTTGAGAGACATTTTCCTGGATTTAGAGTTCTCCATTGCCAGGCTTTTCCTTTCAGCACTCTGAAGGTACTGTTCCATTGTCCTCTGCCTTCTGTCATTTCTGTTGAAAAGCCAGCTGTCAGACTCTATCTACGTTGAGTTCATCTGTTGAACCTTTAATTTCAGTTATTATATTTCTTTCCAGTTCTAGAATTTCCATTTGATTTAAAAATATGGATTTCAGTTCTCTGGCTAAATTCTCCATATTATCGTTTATTTTTAAAAATATGTTAAACATTTAATTAAAAGTCCCTGACTGACAACCATTATATCTAGGATACCGATAAGTCTGCTTTGTTTCTGCTGAGTTTTGGTCCCGTCTCCTGGCATGTCTGCCCTTTCTTAGTGTTTTCTAGAGTTTTAGGTTCCTGGCTGCTCAAGCACATACCATGCAATTGCTTGGCTTAAACAGTGGGAATTTATTAGCTCATGGTTTTGAAGCCAGGAAAAAGTTGAAATCAAAGTGGTGGCAAGGCGATCTTTCTTCCTTTGGACTGGCTGCCCGTGGTCCTGGGTCCTGGGCTCTGCTGTCACCCGGCAGTGCCCTTTGGTGGCCTCTCCTGGCCTCGTCCTTCTCTTCTGGATTCCCTGGCTTTCAGCTTTCCCTGGCTTCCTCTGTGACTGCATTTCATTTTCTTATAAAGGGCTCCAGTCATAGGATTTAGACCCATCCTGACCGAGGCTGGCCACTCCTCAACTGAAGTCCCCTCCTACCAGGCCCTGCTTCCAGCGGGTCACGGCCCCAGGGGCGGATCGAAGGGAACAGCACGTCCTTCTGGTGTCTGTGGCGCCAAACCACCAGGGCTGGATCTCGCGTGTGAGAATGGTGGAACCTCTGGTCTCCGCCCCGAGGGGACTCCCTTTCCTTCCAGCTGACAGGCAGGGACAGACAGGGGCGTGCGGTAGAAATGGTGTCGGGTTCCATCCCCAAGAGAGCTGGTCTGCTTCTGTTTTGTGCCTGCTCCTTCCTGGGAAATAGCCCTGTGTGTGTGTGTATGTGTGTGTGTTTGGGCAGGGGAGTGTGTCTTAACTGAACAGCTGGTCCTGCTCTTGGGGACCCTGAACTCCCCAGGACACGAGACGGCTGCGCCCTGCCTTGGTTTAGCCTCTTAGCTGCTGCTTTCTGCTTGGCCTCTGGGCCTCTCACCTGCGCTGCACCTCCAGGGAGGAGCGGGTTAGAAAGTCAGGCCCACTTTTCTGTGGTTGTCTCCCCAGGATCGCAGCCCCTCTCCTCCTGCCTGCCCTGCACCCCTGGCTCGCCAACCCCGTTTTTCCAGCCCCCGAAGCCTCTCGCCTGCGCCCCTGCCTCGCCTCTCGGCCCCGACCTTGGCACACACAGGCAGAGTGTGTCGGGCTCACGGAGCTTTTCCCGACATCCCGGACCCCGGCTGCCTTGACTGTCTCCTAACGCCTTCCAACAGCAATTTTATTTTTTCTGTTTTATTTCCTGCAGTTTTTGTAGTTGATTTTGGCGGAAGGCTTGTTGTGATTTCAGCTGCTCTGTAATGGGAAGAAGCAAAGGCTGACTGCTATGCAAACTTTTTTAAACTTTGTTTTTGAGGAGCTCAGCGTGCACATGGTCTAACTCTGTAAAGCAGGAAGAAAGGTTTACCGTGAACAGCGAGTTCCCCTGGCCACCTCACCCCCAGTCCACAGCCACTGTCACCCGCCTTGCATCCCTTTGAGAGATCTCCCTACCCCCCCAACGCGTGTGCAGACTCCTGCGCTGCCCCCTCCGCCACTGTCTCAGAGCCTCCAGGCCCGGCTGCACCGCTCCCTCCCCTGCGAGGCCTGTGAGCGGGCGCACAGAACTCCATCCCACAGATGTAACGTGATTTATTTAACCTCCTAGAGCTGGGCAGTTAGGTTATCTCCAGTCTTTTTGCTCCTGCACATGTTGCCGTCATGAACGTCTTCATAAGGACACCGTGTTGTACATGCACACATTTCTGAACAGGAAAAGCCTGGAAGTGCAGTTGCTGGATTAAAGGGTATGTGCGTTTTTTAATGCTGACAAATGTTGCCAAATTGTCTCCTATAGAGATTCAGCCGGTTTACACCCCTGCCAGCAGTGAATGACAGCACACACTCAGGCATGGACATTTGCCTTGTTTATCTAGAAAACACTTCTTTCCCTTGGGGCCCCTGTAGCACCCCCACGGGTTCCTGTTTGAAAACCGCTGCCCTGGGGAGCAGGCTCTGAGGCAGGACTCAATCCCGAGCACCCCTGCCTTGAGCTGGTTGGGCTCAAGTCACAGCTGACAAGGTTCTTTTCCTTTGCAGAATGCATTATATGACTTCTGGTACAATTAAATAAATATAAAGGAAAAAATGATAACAGAGGTTTTTTTCCCTTTTAGTTTTGAAAGAATGACTTGACCATATTTTAACCTCATTATAAAAGTAATGTTTTATTCTCATGTATTACAGCAGTAAGCTTAGCATTAAAATGAGGTCTCGAGGCCTTCCACCCATCTCACCTGGTTACCAGGAAGGCAGTGTGGAGTGTTTAGCACAGTAGATGGCCGATCCGATTTTTATTTCTCTTCTTGTTGGCTAAAAGTTTGAAAACAGAGGAAAGTATAGACGAGACCACCAAACCTCCCATCAGCTGGGGGTTTCTTTTAAAAATAAGTCCTCTTTTAGTAGTGTGTAATAAATTGGGCTCCTGGCTAGAAAGGTTTTTGCTTGGTTTTAAAAATGAAACAGAAAACACCTGGTGAGCCCTGGGGCAGCCCAGAATGGCTGCTTCCTGTCCTTGCTCCAGAGGACAAAAGATGCAGGTCATGGCACCTGCCCATGTTTTTTCCGTACATCCTCCTCTCCCTGTGACTGACCTGCACCGTAGCACAGTCCCCCACTGGTGAACTCAGATCTGGGATTTGCATCCAATTCCCCGCCAGCAGTTTTTGGGGGACAGCAAACCCTGGCTTCCCCACCTCCTTGCTGTTTGGCACTGGCACTTTGCCTCTCTGACCCTCAGTTTCATCTTCTGAAAAATTGGGATTAAAAACAACACCATCATCTTGGGGTTGCCTGGGAATCAGGTGGAGTAAGGACTCTGAGGTCAGAGTCTGAAACCATGAAGCCCTTTAGTGGTGTCAGCTGCCCTTACATTGGGACACACTGACTGTGAGGTGGGGCAGGAGCTGGCTGGGGCCGGCTCTCCACTGCTCAGGGCAGAGGCTGCTTCCTCCCCAGGCCTCGGGGCTGGCCATCCCAGGGGCCTGGTGCTGGCGCTGGTTTTCCGTCCCAGGAGTGTCAGCGCCCAAGTCTTCTGAGCTGAGTGCTTGCTAGTCAGGGAGGTCACGCAAGCCCAGTTCAGTTTCCTCCCTTCTAGCCCCTGTGGGGATAGAAATGAGATAGGAGATGTGGCAACTCTTTGGAAAAGGGCTGTGGGAAGTTGTGGTAGGAGAGGAATCCGAAGCGGGCTTGGCGAGGGGCCCCATTTCGGGGGCCACTTGGAGTTGGTGCCTTTGGGACCACACCGAGACATGTAGGTATCCATGGCATCGAAATGCCTTTTTGCTTTAATTCTTAATTAAAAAAAAAATCTCACTGTCGCTTTGTAGAACGGGTCTCCTTTCAGAAGAGCCCGCGTCCCATTTCCACCCCGTGGGCCTGTGTCCTGTGGCGCGGTGCTCTCGGTGCTCGGGCCTCTGTTGCTGGCCGTGGAGGGCAGGTGTCCGACCGCCTGGGCCGCGGGTGTCGTGCGTGGGTGTCCCCTCTGCACCTCCACGGGGAGACCCACGTGGTGTGGCAGGAGACAGTGCCAGGTGACGACAGGACGTGGCGTGGGGTCTCGGGCTCCGTTCTCAGAGGGCGAGGGCTGAGGCCCCCATCAATGGAAAGCTCCTCAGCCTGGCCAGGGAGGCTGCTGGGCCTCCGAGTAGGTGCCACATCCTCTCGGCTGCCTCCCTGATTCCACGGGTGTGCCAGGGTGTGCCAGGGTGGGACGGAGGCCCAGGGCAGAGGGCTGCTGCTGGTTTCCTTTATTCCTTGTGGCCACACTCCTGGCCTTAGCTGGGGCCTCGAGGGTTGCTTGCCATCCCAGCTGCCCCTGGCGGCAACCAGCGTCCTAGCAGTCTGTCCGTCCAGGACATCCCTGTGGCCATGTGCAGACAACAGGGTTATGAGACCTTCTCAGTCACATACTCAGAATGACCTCCCAGGGCGTGGGATGCGGTTCGGGAGGTGAGGGGAGGATAGAAAGATGGTAGGGGGAGGTGGCCCAGGCCGGCCTGCACGGCCCCCCCGACCAAGCTCAGTTAGTTGACCAGTTCTCTGCCCGGGGCCTACTCAAGAGACAGAGGTCTGGCCTCCATCCCCACCTTCAGAGGGTCAGCGGGCAGGTGGCCAGGGGCTCTGGACAGAGAGCCAGACTGACTGTGCAGGCTTCTTGGTCAAAGCATCATTTGCTGTCACCCAGGCAAAGTGGTTTGCATGGTGCTCTAGTTTACTAGCTGCCGGAATGCAAAATACCAGGAACAGAATGGTTTTTAAAAAGGGGAATTTAAAAAGTTGCTAGTTTACAGTTCTAAGGCCGAGAAAATGTTCCAGTTAAAACAAGTCTATAGAAATGTCCAATCAAAGGCATCCAGGGAAAGATACCTTGATTCAAGGCCGATGAAGTTCAGGGTTTCTCTCTCAAGTGAGAAGGCACATGGTGAACACAGTCAGGGCTTCTCTCTCAGCTGGAAGGGCATATTGTGAACATGGCATCATCTGCTAGCTTACTCCTTTTGCTTCCGGTTACATGAAGCTCCCCGGGAGGCGTTTTTCCTTCTTCATTTCTAAAGGTCACTGGCTGGTGGACTCTCTGCTTTGTGGTGCTGCAGCATTCTCTGCTTTCTCAAAAAATCTCTCTCTCCAAAATGTTTCCTCTTTTATAGGGCTCCAGAAACTTCTCAAGACCCACCCAAATGGGTGGAGACATGTCATCACCTAATCCAGCTTAGCAACCACTCTTGATTAAATCACATCTCCAGGGAGATCATCTGATTACAGTTTCAAACATACAGTATTGAATAGGGATTATTCTGCCTTTATGAAATGGGATTTTGATTGAAACATGGCTTTTCTAGGGGACATACATCATTTCAGACCAGCACGTGTGGACACCAGGTTGTCAGCTCCTGGGGGAGGCACGCAGGTGCGGCAGCTGTCTCATTCTGCCTCTCTTCTCCTTGAGCCTGACATCGGGTCCCTTGTTTCTTCCTCGCACCGTGGTCTTTTCCTAGCTGAGTGACCGTCTGCCCATGACCAGGCCTCAGAGGGCAGAGCTGCCCACAGTTGCTGGGAGAGGCTGACCTGCCCCCGGAGCCCCGGGGATCCGGACGCTGCCACCTCACAGGCTCAGCATCTCATTCACATCTTGCTGAGTGTCCCTCCTCTCGGACCTTTGCCCAAGTCCGCTTTACTGCCCTCCTCGAGACCTTTTGTCACGAGGACAGGGCGTGGAATAATCTGTCTTGTGCCCCGTCCTCTGAGGAGGCTGGAGGAGGAGAGGAAGTCAGGGCAAGGGAGAGGCCAGCTGCTCCCCGCCTGGGCTGGGGCTGCCAGTGCCGGACTCAGTGTACCCGGCCCAGTGACCGCCACTTTGGGCAGGAGACCTGCCCCGTGCAGGCACGCCTGGAGGGGAGCTGGGTGAGCAGCGGAGGGAGCACACCTGCCCCTTCCCTCCACGCAGGGGCCTCCTCCCTTGCCCGGGCAGTCAAGGCTCAAGTCAGAACTAAAAAAGCACTGGACAGGCTCGTGGGTGGTTCTGTGAAATTAAGACGCAGGTATGCTTCGAGGCGGACGGCAGGGGCGGGGGGCCCGAGCCCGGGGTGAGAATCCACTGTGCCAGGATTTTCCAGAACGTTCTTTATCCCCACTTTCTAGCTGTGCCAACAGCCCAGGCTTTGGAGAGGGCAGGTGGTGAGACCTCAGAGGACAGGCTGTACAATGAGGGGGTAATTTACTGAGCACTTCCTTCATGTTGGGCCCTGAGTTCTCCTGGGCTGTTTCACTGAACCCTCACGCCAGCCCCAGGGAGGGAGTGGGCCTTCTGTTCAGGCCTCTGCTGGGAGAGCCCGGAGCTGGGGGGGGAGGGGGGGGCTCAGTTGCTTCCCTGCACCACAGCTGGCCTCTGACCACGCCCCCTTGCAGAGTTTGAGAAACTTCTAGTACTTAACAATCTGGACATGCTATTCTAAAACCTGGCTTTCTGACCACCTTGGAACACGGAAAGATCTGGCAGACCTGCATTGCCTCCCAGCCAGGCCACATCACCACCACAGGACCTAGAGCCAGTTACTTCCACCCTCTGAGTCCCAGTATCTTCATCTGTGAAATGGAAACCGAATAGGATCATGGTGGGGGTTCAAGAGCATCTGAGCAGAGATCCTTCAGGCCCTGGGGATACGGCTGTGAGCAGAACCGTGGGGGGACAGTTAGGCAGGTGATGTACCACATCAGGAGGGAGAGAGTGCTATGGAGAAAAGCCAGGTGGGGAAGGAGCTGGGGAGTTCTGAGGCAAAGGGGGGCTCTGCAATAAGGGGAGGCTCGAGTGGAGAGACCAGAAAGAAGTGGAGGAAGTGGAGGCATATGCCCTGCAGCGCGGCAGGCAGTGGGGGAGCAGTGAATGCAGAGGCCCTGTTGTGTGTTCATGGAGCGTTGGGGAGGCCCGAGTGGGGCAGGGAGGTGACAGGGCAGATGCTGCTGCATCCTGTGAAGACCTTGGCTTGTACCCCGAGGGAGAAGGGAGCCTTGGAGGGTTTCAGGGTCTGGATGTGTCCCTCTGGCTGCTGGTGGAGAAGGGACCACAGAGGAGGCGGGGGACCAGTTAGAAGCTCTGCAGTAATTTTAGGGAGAGGACAGTGGCTCAGACCAGGATGGGGGTGGAGGGTTCTATATATTTTGAAGGCAGAGCCGACTGCTGGGTGGAAGGTGAGATGGGGGAGTGTGGGCCCAGGGTGGCCCTAAGGATTTCAGCCCGGAGGCAACAAACCTGGAAGGACAGAGTTGCATTTA
>PVIY010054017.1:0-14408 GCA_004026745.1 Myrmecophaga tridactyla | reverse complement strand
TGTCAGCTGCTCTCCTTCCCTCCAACTCTCACTCCCTCTCTCTCTGACTCCTCTCTTCTTGTCCTCGTCGCCCATTTTTTTAAAAAAGTATAAAACATTTCAACTATTAAAAAAGTTCAGAAAATAGTATAACAAATACCCTGCTTCAAAAACCATGTTTCATCAATAAATACCCCAACCTTTCACCTCAGCCCTTACCCTGTATTTCTTTGAAATACGTCCCAGATATCATATCATCTCATTCATGGAATTTTAGGGAGTGCCTTTAAAACATGTAACCTCCTTTTTTTTAACAGATTACTGTTATGATTACTAAAAATATCAGCAGCATTTTTTTACTATCATCAAATCATCTTAATATCATCCAGTCAGTGTTCAAATTTCCCAAGCTGTTTTGTAAATCTTTGTTATAGGATCTAAACAGGATCTATCTGTGGCATTTGATTGACGTGTTTCTGTTTTTTCTTTTTTCTTTGCATGGGCAGGCCCTGGGAATTAAACCTGGGTCTCGGCATGGCAGGCAAGAACTCTGCCTGCTGAGCCACCTTGGCCCGCCATAGATGTGTTTCTTAAGTGCACTTTTTATCTGCAGGTCTCATCTGCCTCATTTTCAACTATTAATTTGTTTACAACTCTGTTCACTTGCCCTGTCGCATTTTCCACACTCTGGCTTTTGCTGACGGAATTCTCACCGTGTCATTTCACAGTTTCCGCTGGCCCTGTAATTCCCGTCATCTGGTAGTTCTAGCCTGGTTTGGAGGCTTATTCTGATTTAGGTTTGATTTTATTTTAGCAAGAATACCTCCTAAGGGGTGTGTATTTCCAGAGAGGCCCATTGTTGATCATCATTTTGATCTATTCTTTCATTAGCGATCTGAAAACTCATAATATTCTAATTCTCACATTCCTCCTTCATTTTTGGGTGAAGCTTTCATTCATCCATTATTTGGTTATCCTTGGGCTAACTGGTATCGTTCATAAGGGAAAGTTAGGTAATACAGAACTTGTTCATCCTTTTCAGAAGAAGGAAGCTGTACCTTTAATGTCCTCCAATGAGGACAATGGGGGTTGGTTGAGTTATGAGTTTTTCAGTATCTTTACTAACTTATGGATGCAAACATATTCAATAACAATTCAATCCCAACAAGGTAGGTTCAGGGAAATCCAGCTCCAATCTCCATTCCCACCACCCTGTCCATCTCCCCCACCCCCCATTTCCCCAATGGTAACTGCTGTACTTTTTAAAATTTGTATTCCAGTGCTTTATTTCAATATAAGTATATCTATTTTAATATAACAAATACATGCACATTTGTGCCCTCTCCTTCTTAAATAAACGGTTGCATTCCATACCGATATTTCTCTCCCATGTCCTGCAGAGATGGTTGGTCCTCATTGCATTCCACAGCTGCCAGGTACTCAACTGTGAGGCAGCACTCAGTGTCTTGTTCCCTACTCATCACGTCCTCATCCCGTGACCCCAGGTTTCTCACCAACACAGACCTGCCCTTATTCTCCAGCCCAACCATGACACACCCTGTGCCGCCACAATTGTAATCAGGTAGCTTCATTTGCCTGTCTTACCTATCTATACATATCTGTCTGTGCATGTGCAGCCACTCATTTAATATTTGCAACCACCGCATGAGGCAGTACCAGAGCAAGGTTTGGAGAAATCAAGTGATACGCCCAACTGGCAAGTAGTAGATCTGGGAGCAGAGCCCTTATAACTCTGAAGTCCACAATCTTAGCAACTTGGGTCTACAGACCCCGGCCACGCCCTCCAGGTTCTCCATAGCTCTGCCAGGCATCACGCAAGTGAGGAGTGGAAACAGCTATGTGTGTCTACCTGGCACCTGCAGTCCAGGTACAGAGGCTTCCAGGAAGCACGTTTCACAGAAGCAGCCTGGCAGGATGGAACATACATGGACTGGGTGCCCAAATCCCTGAATTCAAGTCCTGGCCACGCCTATTGCTAGTTTCTGTGAACTTGGACCATTTATTTCGCCCTTCGGCCTCAGCTCTCCTGACTTGTCCATCTGCCTCAGTGATGTAGGATGAAGCGAGATTACAAATGAGAATGGACTCGCAGAAAGAACCCAGGTGATATTTGTTGACTGGCGCTGAGCAGTGGTAGAAGGGCAGTGCTGGCGCAGTGTGTCCAGTAGGAGGCGCTCTGTCTCCCAAAGCTTCTCGAAGTGTGGTTCCCACACCAGTAGCATCGGCATCACCTGGGGAATTGTTGGATCGCCAAATTCTCAAGCCCCGACCCGGACCTGCTGAATCAGAATCTCTGAGGCAGGGCAATGGGTGGGGAGGTGAGGAGCAGTCCTAGCAATCTGTATTTTAACAACCTGCCCAGGTAATTTGAGACCCACTGCTCTAAGGTAATCCCAACAGCCCAAATCCATAATGGCAGGGAGAGGACAAGGCAGCAAGGAGCCCCCCTGCCATCTCCGATGCTCCCCATTCATTCACTCGCACAGATTTGATGAACACCTACTCTGTGACACACACAGGGACAGTGGGGAGCAAGGCGGATGGGGCTTGCATTCTGGAGGGGATACGAGAGTGTAAATGTACGGATGAATAAGCAAGGTGATTTATGTTACTGGTAAGTGCCGTGTAGTATATAAACAGAATAGCATGATGGAGGATGACCGGGTCGGAGGTGAGCGTCTTTAGATAAGATGTCCAGGAAAGGTCTCCCTGAGGAGGTGACACTTGAGCTGAGGTTTGAACGGGGGAAAAGAAGCAGCTACGTAAAGATCAGAATGGTCCGGGTGGAGGATCAGCACGTGCAAAGGCCCTGAGGCTGGATTGAGCAGCATGTGTAGCTGGAGACTAGAGATTCTTCCCATGGTCCATTTCTGAGATTAAAGCACTCCTGCTACCCTCGTGCCTTTGGGTGGTCACACACAGGTGGGCGTGGGAGAATTAAGCAAACACTGGCTCTTTTCTCCCTGACGCTCTGGGGAAGAGCGAGAGGAGGAGGTGCCCCAGGGGAATAGCTGCAAGAGGACACACTCAGCCTTTGTACTCCGTCCCTGCCTTGGAAACCCCCTCTCCCCACAAGCCAGGCTGCTCTGTGCAATCCCCACTCTCACCCATCGGCCCTACAGGGAGAAGCAATCCTTCCAGAAAGGCAGGCCAAGTCCTTCCAAGGCAGCTCAGAGAGATGGCACGGTGGGGGTAAAGTACAGTCTGGGGAGACAGGGAGACGTGAGTCTGAGACCAGCTCTGCTGTCAGTTACACAATTTGGGAAGTTACTTCACCTCTCTGACCTCACTGTGCATCTAGAAATGGAGACAAGAATGCCTCTCTCCCAGCATGGTCATGGGGATCAAAATACGCACTGTGTATAGAAAGGAGATGCCTGGAAAGTGGTAACGGCCGTCCTTTTGTTTTTCTTTTTCCTTAGAGAAAGCTTAATTTCTGAAGATCCAATATTTTCCTGATAATAGAAGTTAACAGGAGCAACAAGGCTAGTGATGTGGGAATACACTTGTCAACATTTCTGCCTAATGTCTGAACTCTGAGCAAATGCTGGCTGAACAGCTGAGATGCTTTATGACAAGCACGTCCCTTTCCGGAAAGGGACCGGCCCCGTGGGCCCAAAGAGCAGGGAGGGAGACAACCCCTTGAGCCACAGGACCGTGTCTAGCCCCATGCGACAGACAGAATGCCAGCCAACGCGCAGTTTTCTGTTTTCTAGCAGCTACATTAAAGAGGTTGAAAGAAACAGATGAAAACCATGTTACTACGATTTTCATCAAACCCAAAATATTATCATGTCAATATGTACAGAAAATGACTGATATATTTTACAAGTCTTGTGTTTGGTCCTAAGTCTTTGATGTCCACAGGTATCTTAGGCTGACAGCACCGTTCAGATATCCGCCCGTGGTCAGTGGCTCCAGCTGTGGACACAGTGGCCCTAGGCAGGGACCAGGAAACTATGACCCGTGGGTCAAATCCCACCTGCGCCCTGTTTTTGTGCAGCCCTGGGAGCTAAGGATACTTTCTACATAGGTAAACAGTTGGGGAGGGGGATGAAATTTTTTAAATACATTGAAATAAACATGTAAAAATAAATAAATAAATTGTTGGGGAGGGGAGGAAATCAAAGCAAAGCTATCTTGTAACTCAGGAAAATTATACGAAATTCAAATTTCTGTGTCCATAAATAAGGTTTTCATTGGGGCAAGGCCACACCTATTGGCGTACCTATTGTCTACGACTGCTGCCTGGGGTTACAATGGTGCAGTTGAATCCTTATGGACAGAGACGGTCAGGCCTACAAAGCTGAAACCACTCACTGTCCAGCCCTCTACAAAATAAGTCTGTCGGTTCCTGCTCTAGAAAGCATGGCACCACATTTTCCTCAGAACTCCTGCCGGTGGGTTTCCAGGTCCCTGGGGTGACCCGTGGCATCATCCCCCAGGCCCCCCGGGGAGCCTGTCCCCACCTCTTTCCCCAGCTCCTCACCCTGCATTTGTTCACATTCAGTTCGCATTTACATAACCTGCATTTATTTCATTTCGCAGCATGGGTTCTCTGCCTGTCATTTAAACCTTTCGTAGTATAGTCCTAAGAAAAGAATCCTGAGAAAAAGGCTAAGGAGAGGCTCTGGGCCACGGTGACCCTAAGTCAGCTGTGACATTCGCTGGGAGAGCAGCAGCCCTGTGGGAGGGGGCTCAGGGCCACCAGCCTGGCTCGGGGTTGCCCCCAAACCGTGAGCCACACACACACATGGCTCTTCCCTGACTCAGGACCTCTGAGCTAGGCCCCGGGCATGTGTCACCATACAGGATCCCTTCAGATGGCGCCAACCCCATGCTCCCAAGAAGGAGATCCCAGTCCCAAGGGGGCACCGAGGGCTGGCCCAGCTGGGCCTGTCTCCAGGCCCGCCCTCCTCCTCCAGGGATGTGTCATCTTGCCATCAGCCCTGAGGACACCCTTTTCTGTGCCAACAGCTAAGGCATAGAATCCCCTCGCATCCCGTAACACGTAGGCAGCCCAGGAGGGGGCCTGATCGGTCTCTACCGTCTCTCCAGGAAGAGGCAAGGAGCACTGGTGAGCAGGAGGAAGCTGGCTTCCCAGCCTGGGATGGGAGGACAGACAGCTGGGAGTGGAAGACAGAGAAGGACAGGCTGCCTCTGCCTCCTGTGAAACTCTGAGTGCTCCCGGGACCTCCTCCAGCCTCAGCTCCTCCATCTGTAAAGTGGGAGCACAGCCTGCCACCCTACAGGGATAGAGAGACTGACAGTGCCAAAAGCAAGCTCCTCCAAGGCCCTACCACATGTGGGTGCTCAGGAAGTATCAGTTTCCTTATCTTGTCTTCCCCCAGCTCCTTGGCAAGGAGAGGCTTACGGGGATAGAACAAAATGGTGTCAGCACACAGGATAGAGAGTTACAGTGACCTGAGGGGTTAATTGATGTAAGGATGGCACAGAACAAGGGTTCTGTATGTGCTAGCTCGTCTTATTATTATTATTATCAATTATCACCGCTAAGCCAGGCCAATGCATCTGCCTCGTGGAGAAGTTTAGCAAAATGACTCCTAAAGAAAGCTGAGGCCAGTGAAGAAATCCCCCAAGAGTAATCCTGACACACAACCAGGCCCCAAGATAGAAGGACTCAGGAAGTTGCCTCCTGTCGTTTGCAGAGATGTGAGCTTCAGACACCCAGAAACAGAAACTGGCCTGAAGGACTCATATCTCAGGGACCTCATCGCCAGCCTTCGACGATTCCTAATTAACGCAGAGGTAGAAGGGGATAGAGTTGCTGCAAAATTAAGTGAGCAATCCTCCCACGCGCCAAGGCAGCAGCCGGCCCTCTTCCCCCAGGCAGCGGGGCCTTGGCGCTGCCCTCTGCACCCCTACAACTTTACAGTGGTTCTGAGGAGAGTTTGCCCGGTGAAGTCAGAGCAGAGATGAAGACATGGTGGCACAGAGGCTGAGGACAGCTTTATTTATGCTCCTGCAGAATGTCCAAGCGGGCCTTGTTTTTCTGGACGATAAGGGAGCACGCCGGCTCACATAGCGTCCACCAGTCTACATTTAGAATCGTGGCTTCATTCACATTCTTTCCACGCAGCTCACGGCTCCTGGGTTGGGAGAGGGCAGCCACTTTACCCGGGCCAGTTGCTTGGGGAGATGCCAGCTCCGGCCCACGCAGACCCCCGAGCTCTCTGGCCACGCTTTGTGCTGGAAGTGGTCCGCGCTGCAGCCCTCCCGTGCAGACTTAAGGTGTCAAGCCTGGGGCTGGTAGGAGAGGTTCTCGGGGAGAGACGGGACTGGGCAACAATCTGGCTGGCTGCCTGCTCCCAGGACGGGCTCCTGCCGGGTCAGCTGTGCTTTATTGTTTTCTTTCCACCCTGTGCTGACGAATTTGGCCAAGCAGCCTGCCACTACCCTGCTCGCTTTAGCCTACCCCAAATGCTCCCCTCATTGCCACCTTGGCTTCCTTTTCTCAATCAGCCATTTCAAGTAAACACCATCGGCTCCCGTCGCAGAGCAGAGCTCCCGGTCTCCAAGGTCCCAAACAAGGTATGAGGTCATACTCTCCACCTGTGAAGAATTAAATGCATTGCAGAGAGGAGAGGAAAGCCAGTTAGAAAAACCAGGGGCCTCACAGGACTGAGCCTCAGCTCATTTCACCCACGCCCCAGAACAAACTCCTCTAAAAAATGATATTCAATCATGCACCATTTCTTAAAATACAGGGACAAAGTGATTCGGGGTCAAACATGGATGATACCGTCAACTGGTCAAACATTTGTTTCAAAGGGTATTAGGACAAAAAGATTAACTGGAACATGACATCTGCGGTGTCACAGGTATTGGGGTTTACCATGAAACTCTGTCTAAAAAGCTTTAGGTTAAATTTAAGGTTGACTTAAATTTCTTTAAGGAAAAATAGTAGGTAAATGGGTAGCACAGATGGCTGAGGATATGGCAAAAATCAGGAAAATAACACAAAAAGTACTGTTCTCTGGGACGCTGTGCCACGTTCCAGCATGTGTCCGTGACCGCCTTTGACTCCCACAGCCCTGCAAAGCAAAGGCACTGTGTCCATCTCACAGATGGGTACACTGAGGCTCCCTGAAAGCAAGTGAACTGGGAAATAATGAGGCACCGTGGGGTGGGTCCCAAGATCCTATGTGCTTAATTTTTTTTTTTTTTTTTACATGCTAAAGTTGATTATTTTCACTGTGCCTGCTTTGGACAAGCAATGGAGGTAGGTGGGGTTGGATAAAGTTGAGGGGCTCCCTTTGGGCCCCCCGCCACCCCGCTTGAGAACTGAGCTATTATGAGCAGGCACCTCAGAGTCCTGTCCTGGAGTTCTTAGGGCCAAAGGCAAGTTGGGAGCCCCCTGAGGGGAGGAGGGCCTCGAACCCTCCACCCGGCATCTCTGTAGGTGGCTCTCTGACCTGTCCCGCTGCACGGCATCGAGGGGCTGTCCCTTCAGAGAACTTGAGGACCTGGACCCGGGCTGGGCCCTGTGACCCTGGCTGGCAGCTGAAGTTTCCAACTGGGGTCATACCAGGTCCCGAGTTAAGACTAGGGAGAAATGCTGCCCTTGAGGAGACCCCAGGGTCAGGGAGGGGGCCAGGGCACTCGAGGTAGGGCTCTGGGAAGAGAAAAAAACCTCTGGCATTCAATCCTGGCAGCTGAGTGGACTCCCCAGGCCCGCTGGGGTAAGGGAAAAGGGCCAACCGGGTGGTGGGGGATATCTAGGGCCTGCAGGCATCGCGGGGAGCAGGTGCCCACCCCAGGCAGCCAGCAGCCCCTGGGCAGGCGGCTCTGCAGCGGGAGCCCGCCCGGGGCCCCACCCCAGCCATGCTAAGGACCTTGCAAACCACCGGCCAGCCCGGGGCCAGGCCCATAAACAGCGCACTTACCTTGCCCCCTTTTGCCCGTCATTTCATGTCCCTCTGCCATCCTCACCCTGAAGCCGGGCCTGGCCTCACCCCAGCCCGCAGCTGGGCATGAGACTTCGCTCCAAAGGACGGCAGCGGTGCCGGGCTCCTTACTCGAGGAATGCGGGCTGCGGTTGTCCGGGGCCGATGATGAAATGGGCTATTTCTGGTCCAGGACATCAGCAGGCCCGGGCGCTGGCTCCGAGGTAACACCCTGCGACGCCTGAAACATCTCCTTAAACTAAACGTTTCCCTCTGCACCTTGAGAGGTTTTTATTTGCACCGCGGCGCCGGCATGGCTTTTAGGACTCATTCGGGGTGGAAGTTTGGGGTGATGGTTAGGATCTGGCTAAGCAGCCAGCAGTTTCTCGCGCCTCCCCCCTCCCACCCCCAAGTTATCTCTTACCCCCCACCCCCACCCTCCACCCCACCCCACCCCAGCCGGTCTGGAGGTAAAAATAGCTTGCTGGGCTGTTTGTTTAATCTGTTACTTGACACCACGCGGGTGTTTGGACCCGGCTGCCTGCCTCTTCCCCAGCACACCATTTGGTTTCCCCGGCCGGGTCTCTGTTTAGGTCCGCCTCACCGGCTTCCAGTGTCTCGCCGGCTCCTGGCATTCTGTTTTCAGCTCGAGGGATTGCCCTGGGAAAATCAGAAGTTCGGCTCTTGACTCCGTTTCCCCCTCCCGTCTCTGGGCAGCCCACCCAAGGAAGGGAACAGAAGTTTGACTGTGGCCAGAGCAGGGCTGCTCGGCGCGGTGGGGGGGCTTGCCCGGTTCCCAAAGGCCTGCCCGGGCGGAGCGGCGGAGCGCGGAAGGTAGGGTGAGCAGGCGGGGGGGCCCTTGGCCGGTGCCCTCGGGGCCGGCGGGGGGCTGGGCGTGTAGTGGATGACGTGCCACCATCCCGCGTCGGGTGCGTGTGTTGGGCTGCGCTGGGCAGTGGGACAGTGGGGCGTGTGTTTGGTTTCTCCCGTGGGGTCTGCTGGGGGGAGGGAAGGGGGGTGCTGCTGAGAACTGCCGTGCGCCTGGCGAGGGGCTTAGTCCTACAGAGGATCTGGTGCACACGCAGGGGCTTCAACCTGGGTGCCGTCTGCAGGGCAACCTGCTCCCCACGGCAGGGCCTGTGTGTGTCCCCAGGTCACCGAGATGCCAAAGGGGGGCCCTGGCACACTCACAGCTTCCCCGGCTGGCAGGTGGAGGCGAGGGCGCCGGCTGTCTGGTCTACCCCAGCACCGGCCCACACAAGAGCTTCCCAGCTCATTAACAAGGAGGAACACCACTTCCTGGAAAATTTGGGCCCAGGGACTCCGAAAGCAGCTGTGACCCCTCCTCAGACAGCCAGCTTCTCACACACCCGGGGGTTCCCCAATCAGGCAAGGCGGGCGTGACTGAATTTAAAAGCGTGCCTTTTTCCTGTGGAGAAGAACTAATCTCTACAAAGAACAGTCCTGAAAACTTCAGGAAGCGCCATCACCCCAAGAAAGATTACTATTTAAGATGTGAAAACACCCCCACCGTTACAGGGATCCTGGAGAGTGGATTACACACGTGTGCGTGTCAGATGAGGGCCGCCTTTCAGACACACGTGCTCCCTCTGCAACGGTGGTTGGTGAACTCCAGCCTGTGGGCTGAGCACCTGCTTTTGTAAATAAAGTTTTATTGGAACGCAGCCACGCGTGTTCACTGGCACGTTGTCTCTGGCTGTTTTCAGGCTAGGGTGGCACAGTCAAGTGATGGGGGCAAAGACACCACAGCCCCCCAGAATGAAAACATTTACTACTTGGTCCTTTACAGAAAAAGTTTTTGGTGCAAGAACACCCTTAGAGATGGGTCCATTTGGTACCCCCCCCCCCAAAAAAAAAAAAGGCAATGAAAGCTCTGGCAGTGGGCTGGGCCCTTTGGAGCCCGCAGCTTGTCCCTGGGTCCCCTAACCCTACCCTGGGCCCATCTTCAAATCTGGCTGGGAGAGGAAAGGTTCCATTGGCCATGAGGGTGCTTTGATGGGGAGCCCGGGTGTGGAGACACCAGCCACCCGGCATGGTTGTGTGGTCCAGGGCCGGGCGGATTGTGCTTATCGGGGTGATTTATAAATAGACACCTCCTGCTGACCCAAGTCCAGAGCATGTCTGCCCAGGGCCTTTGGGATGGGCGCGGCTGTGCTTCCCTTTGGTGAAGAGAAGACCTTTAGGGATGAGAGACTGTTAGCAGCTCAGGAAGAAGGGCAGGGCTGGAGAAAGGCTGAGACGTGTAGGCAAAGGCGCGCGGACTCCCTGGAAATCCCGGAGAGCTGTGCGGAAACGTGGAGAACCAGAGAAAGCCACTGTCCCTCTGCACAGTGAGCATCCGCTCTGGGGTCTTCACCAGGGCCAGCGTCTTGGAGTTTTCCTTTTCTTGACCCTCAGGAAGCCCTGAAGACGCTGACAGAGCAGAGAAGTTCCACGTCTTGAAATAGCCTTAGTCCTCCGGTCTGTGCCAGAAATCTCGGTAACCAAAACCTGCGGTGGAAGCCAGAGCTGGGCCGTCTTCCTTATTAGCTCCTGGGATTTCACTCCATCTGCACAGAATTGCTGGAGAGAAGCAAAGAGTTTTCCAGAGAAGGTCGCCCTGACGGAGGCCCAAGGGCACCAAGGGGTTGGCGTGGTCTTGGTTTTATCTCCATTCAAGTGCTCAAACCGCGCTTCCCCAAATCCAGCCAATCCAGCATCCCGGAACTAACTCCTATTTTTCATGTAGTGAGGTGGAAAAACTCAAACCCTCTCCGTATTTTCTGTTGCGTTACTCCTGGCACAAGCAGCCGGGCTGCAGGGGGATGCAGAGGAAAAGGGGAATGGACCAAGGCCCAAAAATGGGGTGTGTGCAATAGTGCTGGGATGTGTCATCCCCGACGGAAGTCATAAGTATCGTTCTGGAACATTCCCTGGATGGGCTGTGTGTCAGACACATGCTAGCGTGAATAATGGGTGGCCTCCTCGTGCTTAGGTCGAGGGAGAGCTGGGGCGTGATCGGGCGTGAGGCCCACTGGCCTCAGTTCGCAAGTGGCAGCCTGAAGGCCACTTTCTGCAGAGTATATTCTCTTCTGAATCTGTCGTGGGCAACTGGAAAGTGAGAATTGGAATGTTTGGGAATTAGGCAGCAAGTGCATCAGAGGAACCAATAAACCATGAATGGCTTCCTTCCGGAACTTAAAAGGCCCCCTTCCTACTAAGTAAGGGGGCTGGAGGCATTCTCTTGACCATGGTGTAGCAACACGGGGAGCAGGGCTGCTGGAGTGGGGTACCTTGCTTGGCATCCCCCGGTTTCAGCTTTGCAGACCTCCAATGCTCCAGCCCAGATGGATGGACAGAAGTGCTGATCTTGTAGCCAGGACCCTGGCCACGCGCTTCACCCCTTTCCTGGGTCTTCAGGAAGCCTCACCCCCACCCCACACTTCCCCCATGGTGGAGATTCTGTCCAGCCCCATGGGTCCCGGCCGGGGGCCTGGGACAGGGCAGCTCTGGCAAAGCAAGCTCCCTGGTCCTCAGCTTCTTTCTCTGTCATGTGGGAATGAGGACAGCACCCAAACTGTCAGCATTAAAGGAACACATATATCAAAAGCAGGCGGCACCAGGTACAGTGGTGAGAGCAGCCTTCTCCTCTCAACTGTTCTATTTTGTGATTTTTTTTTTCCCTTCTCCTGCATCAATTCCAAACCCCGAGGCTTCAGGGTCCAGCAGATTCGTTCTCCTGGCTCAGCTGCAGAGCAGACAGACCTCACCCCACCGGGACGTCGGGACGTTCCCTCATCGTTACCTCTCCTCTGTGCCCCTCGGCTCAGAGCGCACTGACATCAGCCCAGAACCGTAGCTCTGCCCAACCCTTCCAAGTGCAGAGAAGTGGAGCTCAGACTTGGGGAGTGCATTTGCCTGATTTTAATCTTCAACCTCAAGGGCAAGACCCAGCGTCTACCTCGTAACTGAGCATGTGAGGTTTCCCTACACTGCTTCCTGCTCAGGGGCAAGGGCCTGCCGGGCTCAGGGATCTGCACCCTCCAGGTCTGCCCAGAAGATGCACACGCGTCTCTCAGGGGAGCACCAGCCCTGACGCTGCTGCGGGATGTAGGTGCAATTGAACAGCTGAGTCGTACCCTGAGCAGGGAGGGCAGGGAGCGGTTCCCCAAGGCAGAGAACCCCAAACAAGCACGAGCATGGAGGAGGAGGGTCTCAAGCCGCGGAAGCCACTTTTGCTTGCTCCTTTTCATGCTGGAGAAATGCAAAGCAAACCCTAACGACCTGGCAGCCACCAAGACCCTGGCCCCTGGCCCTGAATTAAGCAAGGCAGCCCATGAGCATGGCAATGACAGCTAGCAAGTATTTGACAGTTACCAGGTACCAGCTGCTGCACAAGTTCACGACCACCCCATGAGGTGAGTCCTGGTGTTACTTTCATTTTACAGATGAGCAAACCAAGGCACAAAGAGGTTTCAGAACTGGGGGCCCCACCCGGCAAACATGGCCTGGACCCTACTAGGTTCTTGTGCATGAACCGGCAGCTGCTTTTGAGCAAGCCCTGCCCGGTGAGAGCAATCTCCTTCCCCTTCCTGGGCCCTCTACAGCCTGCACGGTCCCGTGGGGAGAGTGGCAGGATGAGGACGCATGCGGCGCAAATCTCCTATATTTCAGGGGTTCCAAGTGTGACCTTGGACCAGTGGCACTGGCACCCCCAGAGAGCTTGTTAGAAATGCCCCACCCAGACCTACTGAATCCAAGGGTGGGGCCAGCAAGCCATGTTGAACAGGCTGTCTGGGGGGTTCTGGGGTACCTGAGGGTCACGACTTAGGAAAAGACAAGAGGACAGGGCTTGGCCATGGTTCTCAGACACCACAAGAGATTCTCCAAGAAGCTGATTGTTTTTTACATCAGCTTGAGCTTTCGAGGTTATTTTTAAATGCCCTTGTCTGCTGGAGGAGTGGATTGTTCAGTTTTAAATTTTAGAAGGATAAACTGGGTGGCCATGAGTTTTTCTTGCCTCCTAGGCATTCCACTAGATGCAAGAGAAGGCAGGGTGTTGTCAGAGGCTCTTTGCCCCCTTTCGGAGCTGGTTAGCTCATGAGGAAGGTGCACTGGTTGTCTCCTCTCCAGCCTCCAGCAGAGAAGGAGGAGACGGCAGGAGCCCGCAGGCCTTCGTCCTGTGCTGGGGCTCAGGGAATTCCCCTCCAGGGAGCACACTGTCTCCTGACCCTAGACACAATTCCCAGCCCGGCAGTCCAGACACAGGAAAGATGCCTTCCTCCTGCATGCTCCCACAAGTGTTTCCTGTCGGGAAAAGAATGGCCGTGGGAGAGAGGAGAAGGTATCTGGAGAGAGGGCTGCCGGAACTCTGCATTCTGACCTCACTGCATGAGGGTGGGTGGGGCCTGAGTCTGAATCCCTGGCTGTGTGACCTTGACTGAGTGCCTTCACCTCTCTGACCCTCAATCTCTCTCTCTCGGCTTCCTTTGGCACCAGCGCTAGGCTGTTGTGACAACTGAAGGAGAGTGTAGGTGTTAAGTGCCGGGCAGGTAAAAGCAGCTCGATGAATGGGCGCTTCTAGCTTTGCTTTTCAGGCTTCGTCACTGGGTCCGACAGCGCCCTTAGGTCCATAGTAGGGGCAGAGAATTCCACAACGTCCCCGTGCCCTCCTGTGGTTCTGGGGAGTCCTGCCTGCAGCCTCCTCCTGATGCCCAGGCCTGAGGGGCCCGCCCAGAGGTTGGGTTCCCTTCTGCACATTGCCTGTCCCTCTTCCCAGGGAGTGGGCAGAGGGGGGTCGCTGAGGGACACCCCACTCCTGACAAGCCCAAATGCTCCATCCTCCAAGAGCCTCCTCTCCAGGAAAGGCTCTCCAGGATGGAGCCCAGCCACCCACTGCAGGCATCCCAGCCCCAGCACTTGGCCCACGAGGGGCTGAGTCTATCTTCCATCAGCCCCAAAGGAATGGGAGCCAGTTTACCCATTTGACAAGGACAAGACTGAGGCGCAGAGAACTTAAGGACTTTTTGTCCAAAGTCTGACTGAATCCAAAGCTGTTGAGCAGGCTGCCGTCTCTCGGTCTTTATCTCCCAGGCTGCAAAAGCCCAGGGGTGATGGTGCAGTGACTCAAAGGGGCTCCTGTAACCAGGGACCCCAAGGGGAAGCCCCAAGGAGACCTGAGAAGAGGAACCAGGAACCAGGAGTGCAGGAATGGGAGTGGCCAGGGGGTGGCCTGGCTTCCCCAAAGAGGGCTATGCTTCGGGACCCAGCAGCCCCAAGTTTTAGCCCCAGCACCACTTCTCTGAACTCCAGGTTCCTCTCCTATAAGAATGAGGGTAATTCCTACCTTCCAAGACTGATGCATCGAATTATATGATAATAATACCTATGAGTTAATAATGTTGGATTATATAAAGTACTTATCTTATAGCAGGCACTCATTCTATTCACGCATTCGTTCTCTCATTGAACGCACAGCCCATGCTGTCAGACATTGTGCAG
>PVIY010054016.1:0-14409 GCA_004026745.1 Myrmecophaga tridactyla | reverse complement strand
GGAGGAGTTAGCTGCCCCTCCTCTGAGCTCCCCAGCCCCCTGCACAACATCCGGTGACACCCCACTACATGGTGCAGTCAGCATTTACTTTCCTGGTCACCCCCCTCACCTCACTGCAGGCTCCCCCAAGGGCAGAGTCCCTGTGTCAGCTGTCCCCGTACCCCCAGCACAGGGCCTGGCACTTACCAGGTAACAACTGTGAGTGAATGAATGGATTTCAGAAGGGCATGAAAACTTTAGCAACTTATAACTTCAGCCCGCAGCCGAGAGGAAGCTCACCCTTCCTTCCAACCACCACAGATCAGAGCCTTCCTGAGAAGGGCAGACACTCTCCTTTCTAAGTTAGACAAACCAGCTCTCAGACGTTCTCACCCGCATTCAGGGAAGAGCTCGCCCTGGGTCAGGAGGAAGGTGACGTGGGAGAAAGAAGGGGGACTCATGGTTGGGCCACAAATGGAGACACAGGCGTGGCCGTGTTACAGGAAGCCAATTTCAGGCGCAGAGATGCACAAGCTGTAGCTGGGTAAAGAGAGATTCCAGAAAATCAAGTACCAGGATCTCTCACATTCTGGGCTGGGGAAGCAAAGTTTGGGATGGCCCCCAAGTATGGGTACAGCCAGAGGTCGTCGGATGTCCTCCAAAAACAAACACACCCGCCCCCCCCCCAGCAGAGTGGGGAAGATGTGGGGTGGCAGAGAGGGGCATGTGGACGGGTGCGCACAAATATATCCCTAATTTAAAATATTTTCTCACTTTGACTGCCAACCTGTACTTGTTTGATGGTGTGGCTTTTATAATATTATAATTTTTTGTAAACAGAATCCTTAGCACCCCCGCCTGAGTTGTCTGCTTTTGGATCACTTCACCAGTGTCTGGGGTTCACCCAGGGACAATGATGTGCCCAACGGAGTGGCCAGCAGGGCCTCCTGGAACTGAGACGAGGCTGCCTACGGTCACATTTCTGGAAGTCGGAGATGTTCTGTTTTATCTCTGCCTCCAGCCATCAAAGATTCCGAAATAACTGAGATCCAGGCACTGAACAACCTGCCACAAGTCAAGAAATGTCAGTTGGTTCAGAAAGAGAGGTTTACTTGTCCAGTTTGTTTCAGTTCCAGATACCAGTGGGAGAGAGTTGGATTGGTCAGGAAAGAACCAGGAGACTGACAGAATCCATGCATTCCTCCCCGCCCCAGAATGGATGGTTACCATACAAAATATATAAGAGGGTGGTTCGGAAAAAAGTTTTCATTCATTCATTTGCTCATTTGGTTATTTAATCAATAATCGTGACCCAAGCGCCCGCAGAGGATGCAGAGATCCTCTGCAACGAGGATCCTGCTTCCCAAAGAACTTTAAGCCCCAGAGGAGAGCACGGCGGGGCAGGGGGGTGGGGGGTTCCTCCTCAATAGTGAGGCAAAGTAGAAAAAGGAGAGAAAGGAGAAGAAACAAGGAAAGATAAGATTTCAGCGGGCAGAGTGGAGGGGGAAAAAAGAGAAAAGGGAAAAGGGGGAAGGAAGGGCCCCCAGTTGAAAAAAAAAGCTCCAATGAAGAGCGCTTCAAGGCATCTTTTATCAGGAGGAGCAAGAAGCAAAATCAGCCAGATTTGGTGAGCACATTCCCCCTCCACCCCCTCAGTTGGCTGGTCCTTCCCAACCTTCTGCGGCCAGTACTGGCCTCCTCCCTCCCCAACCCGGCAGCCCTGCACATATCTGGACTCCAGTCACCCTTCCACGAAGGAAAGATCTGGTAAAGAAGAAGGATCAGAGTGCTGGGGCCGTCTGAAGCTTCCTGGGGCCAACCAAGGGGCAGGCAATGGCTCGCAATCTTTTATAAGGTAAAATCCTCATTAACTGATCCCACTAACTCAGGATCTCTGTCGGTTTTGAAGTTGGCCACGCCAAAGTTGCTTTTATGTTGTCCCAGAAATAAAGAATTTCTTAAGCAAATGGAGAGAGGGAATTATATTGACTTCTGGGGGCCACTCCAGCCAAATAAAGGGTCATGCATAAGCCAGCCCGTGTGCTTTGAGTGCCTCTGCAAGAAGATGCTGCTAATTGCACACGAATCTTTTTTCTCCATCAAAGCATACCCTGCAGACACTGCTCAAAAGCCTGTTTAGCAGTTTATTATATGAGGCAATAATGGCAAGTAAAACTCTGGCTGTTTTCAGCATCTCCTTCCCTTACCTCCCCAGGAGAGAGACCACCCCGGCAAGAGTGGGGAGGAGAGATTCCCTCAGACAGGGAGGGCTCAGTAGCTTGGGAATCCTTGAATAGTGGAAAACCAAATTCTCTTCCTCACAGCATCTCAGGGAGGAGCCAAGCTGGGATCCAAGGACAGTGATGTCCCTGGCTTCGCAGGCCCAAGTGGACCCGGACCGTGGGCACATCTGTGGCTATAATGGTGTTTGCAGACCTGAGACCCTCCCTGAACGCTGCGGCTGGACCGACCATAGTGCAGTTGGGGGAGGCAGGGCAGCATCCCCCTAATGGTCACCGAGAGTGACGTTCTTGCCCCCAGCTAACGGGTGGGACTTGGTGTCTTCTTTTGTGCCTGAAGACGGTGGTGTAGTCAAACCCACGGCTGCTATAGTTAGCTGGAGTTATTACATACAGGGCCTTACACATACGCACACATTCGCACACCCCACGTCCCCGTAAGAGTAATTCAAAAACGTCCGGCAATTGGGCGGGCCACGGTGGCTCAGCGGCAAGAACGCTTGCCTGCCATGCCAGAGACCCGGGTTCGATTCCCGGTGCCTGCCCATGTAAAAAAAAACAAAAAAACTCAAAAGACCCGGGTTCGATTCCCGGTGCCTTCCCATGTAAAAAAAAACAAAAAAACTCCCGGCAATTGTCAGGGGAAGCCGAGACTCTGTGGAGAGACGAGTCAGCAGCAGGTGGAGCCTGGGCCGAGAGCCCCCAGCCAGCATGATGATCGCAGGCCAGCTGACCAGGCCGGGGTCAGCTCTGGGCACTCGCGGTGGGGAAGAAAACAGAAGCCGACTCCCCCAGTCGGCAGAGCTGAGCCACAGCTGGGCCCAGGTGGAGCCACGGGGGTGGGGAGACAGGAGTGAGGGGGCTGATGAGGATGGGAGTAAAGCACCTCTGACCGGCCCTTCTCCTGCATGGGGAGGGCTGGGAGGCAGTGGTCCTGCAGAGAGGGCCACCCTCCATCCGGGCTCTGTCTCCTCTACCTCTTCCACCCAGGGCCAGCTCCAGCGGCGTCCCACCTCGGCCATCACAAGGGGCCCCGCCTTTGTTTGGTTTAATGCTCTGCTGTAGCCTCTTGAAATTCTTCACGATTTTTAAACAAGGGGCTCCACATTTTCATTTTGCACTGGACCCAGCAAATTTTGTACCTGGTCCTCCCTCCATCTGGCTGCGACCTACCAGGAAAGCTCAGACTCCCATCAAATCAACAGGCTTTGTCCTATCACTGGAAATAGTGGGAGTGAAATTCAGAGTTCCTGAAAATGAGAAATGTCCAATTCACCTACTGAGGCACAGACCACTACTTGTTCCCCAACATATATAAATAAATAAATATAAATAAAGTAGGTATTTTATTATTTTGGATATGTATATAATGTTCTCTTCTTCTTCCAAAGTAATAAAATGCCTACTTTTTAGCTGGACACATGGCCACCCAGAAGAAAGACTACATTTCCCAGCCTATCTTGCAGCTAGTCACGTGTGGTCATGGGACCAAGTCCTGGTCAATGGAATGAAAGCATCACGTGAGACTCCCAGAGTGTGTCTTTAAAGGAAAGTGTACACCCGTCTTCATCCCTACCTCCTTCCTCCTGGCTGGAATTTGGACATGCAAGCTGAGGCTCCAGTAGCCATCTCAGACTTCTAGATGGAAGGCCAGCATGCTGGAACCACATGCTGAGCATGACAGAGAAGTAAAACAGAAAAAAACCTGGACCTTTGATGACCATGAAGTCACTCTACCAGCCTAGACTGCAGACCTCCAGACTTAACATAAGGAGAAAGAAACTTCTGTTTGGTTTCAGGCACGGTTTGGGTGGATTTAATGTTATTGTAGCTCATTCTAATCCAAACTCAGTGCCCACTCCCTAGACCGAATACTGGAACCGAGGAATCTAACTTTTTAACCCACATAAAAGCCATCACCCTGAAAAAAAAAATTAAAAAGCCATCACCCTGACAACAGAGGGCATGGTTCATTTTAGGGCCATTGTTTTAAAGACTTTGCCATGTCCCAGGTTTGGTCCTCCTCATTGATGGTTTCCAATGCTTTAATTTTCTCCTTTCGTGGTTCATTTTAAATGCAGTAAGTCATAGATCCTGTACCAGAGAAGTACATGAATGCGAATATGCTCCTTAAGTCTATGCCTGGATCCTCAAATTAAAAATCTCTGGCATACGGGATGTGATTGTCAAAGTACCCACCCCCAAACTCACAAGGTGCTGGCCCCCATCCTCACCTGGGGTCACCAAAGAGCAGAGGACAGGCTCTCCTGCACCCACTGCCTGCGGTCATGCCCTCAGTCCAGCAACTGCGTCCACACCTCTTCTTGCTGCCACTCACATTTTCAGCACCTGTCCCAGCCAGGCACTGGGCTCAATGCGGGGGGCACAAGAGAGTCCCCGAGGAGCTCACAGCCCAGTGGGGAGAGGGCAGATGGCCAGGGCAGAATGAGGAGTTCTATGTTAAAGGTATTAACAAAATGCTACGGGAAATGGAAGGAGACCATGAATTCTGCTGTGTTAGGGGACAACATCTGAGTTTCACCAAGGGAGGGGCAGAATTACAATAAAAGAGATTGGGTGGAGGGCACTTTATACAAAGGAACCCTGTCACAGAGATGGGGGCGGGGAGCTGTTGCAAATGAGCCTCTAAAGATAGGCTGTGCCCAGCTGCACAGGACCTTGAGTGCCACACTGAGTTTTACTTGAGCCTGTAGGCAAAGAGGAACCAGAGGATGATACAATCAGATCTGAGTTTTAGAAAGATCGTGGCAAGAGCAATGACAAGGAGGAATGGGGTGGAATGTGGTGGAGCGGAGGCAGGCAATGTCAGCACAGCGTCTGGGGTCAGGCTCTGGCTCTCACCTGGCAGGGGGGCCAATACCTCAGCAATCAGCACTGGAATTCCAGTATGCAGCAGCACCCACCACAGAGAACTTGCCTCTCCTCCTGGCCTCAGGGAGCAGGCATGGCCCCCTCATGTTTTTTCAGGTGGGCTGTGCTTCCTCGCCTGCCTCTTTACCCCGCCTCCCCATATCTTCTTGGCTTGCTTTAAAATAGCCTTTCCTTTCAGAATCATAGAGAAGCCTCAGACCCAGATACTCCCAGGAGATCTGACTTCCTGGAATTCTCCCTCATTCAACAACTTGATCCAACACACATTTCCTGAGACCACCATGCACAAAGCCCTGTAGGAGAGACACAGATGAAACGGACCAGTCTCAGCTCCTAAGGGAGATGTGATGTGATGCATTTGAGGGGAAAAGGGCTTGGGCGCCTAGCGCTGTCTCACACAGCAGCCTGCGGGTGATTGAGGAGGTCAGGATTCACCCTTGTGGATGGAGTGAGGTGGGTCAGCATAAGAAAGGTTTGATAGCGGACCCTGAGACTTCAATTGAGAAGATCTGGGGTTGAGTTCTCTGTTTCATAGCTGTGTGACCATGGGAAAGTCACTCCACCTCTCTGCGCCTCTGTGACCTCATTTAGAAAGAGACAACAAACTTGCAGCATCACTCAAAATATTGGTGGGAGAACCCAATTAATCCTAAACTTTGTGGGAAAAGCTGAGTGCCAGAGGAAGGGTCATGATCAGGGCTGAGAACAGCCTCTAGAGGCCCCCGGGGCCCCACTTCCTGATAGTCACGTCCCTGTGTAATCTCATCCCCTTGAGTGTGGGCTGGACCTAGTGACTTGCTTTTCAGTGTGATGGGATGTCACTTCTAAGGTCGGGTTACAAAAGGACTCCGGCTTCCTTTCTGCTTGCCCTCTGTTGCTGTCTCGCTTGCTCACTCTGATGGAAGCCAGCCGCCCCATTGTCAGCTGTTCTATGGAAAGGTCCACGTGGCAAGGAACTGGGAGATGCTTCCCTGAGGAACTGAATTCTGCCACCAACCATGTGAGCTCCTGGAAGTGGACACACGCCCCCACCTCGGACCATGAGCTCACCGTAGCCCTGGACAGCACTTGAGTGCAGCCTTGAGAGAGACCCTGAGCCAGGGGACCCAGCTAGGTTGTGCCTGGATTCCTGATCCACAGAAATTCTGAGATAAATATGCTTGTTGTCTGGGACACTTTGTTACGCAGCCATAAGTAACTACTACAATCAGGGTGATACTTAAGATATTTAATAACCAGCTCAGCACAGGTGTTAACCAACTGGTTAGAGAAGATGCTAACTAGCACTGGAGCAGCGGGCCTTGCTGTGCCGCTCACTAGAGCACTGGGAGTGCAGGGGTGTCAGGGGAGGGGCCAGGCAGGTGGGGTGATGGGGGGGCAGGGTTCTTGGACCAACAGCTCTTTGCTAAAGAGGCTGGAAGTACTTCAGTATTTTAACAGCCGATACCACCCCACTGGGGTGCGTGCCAGATGAACATCAGCCCTGGCTCTAGCATGTAGGTTGGGTCTCAAAGGATAACGTGCTGTCCACAGGGCCCCGCGGCACAGAGCAAGGGAAGCCACAGATTTGAGCTTAGGAAAGAATTTCTGCTGCCGCTCTTGAGAGCACGTTCAAAGAGTGCTCCATACAAATACAGCAAAGACAAGAAAACAATCCTGCTAGCTAAAAACCAACTTTCCCAGGGTAGCAACAACATTACAAAGGCACTGAAATATAAGAATGGGTGGGAAAGTTCAGATCATGTTTGAGAAAAGGAAGGAGGGGGACTCGACCCCGCCGGAGCGCCCACTATGCCCTGGGCACCGTGCCAGCGGCTTTGCATCTAAGTCTAGGCCCCTGGGGTGCAGACGTTCACAGGGGAGGGATATGGGGGGCTGGCACCAAATACACAGTAACAGAGACCATTCGGATGGGGGAGGGGAAGCGGAGGGCACCAGACTCTGCAAAAGGAGAAGGGGAAGGAGGGAGGAGAGGTGAGGTGCGGGTGTCTCTGCCTCCCTTAGCGCAGGCCAGGCCTGGGGTCCGGCCACCAGCCCAGCAGCCCATGGCAGTGCCTAGGCAGGGAGGACTCAGCCCATAACCAACCCCTCTGCTGACCCAGGAGGGGAAATTCCTCATTCCCAGCTGAGGGGTGGGCCCTTTAACCCCAAACCTACCAAATCCACTTTTTCCCAGAACCATAAGCTAGGACCCCCCAGACTTGACCACCAAACTCCTTTGTGGAAGTATATGGAAATCAGATGCCCCATATCCTCCCTTCGGCTTCCCCTTCAACGCTGCACAGGCTTTGTGTTGGGAGGGCAAGTGGCAGATGACGTCTTGTGGGGCATGCCTACTTGTGTGCAGCCAGAGACGTTGGGAAGGGGAGATCAGAAAGGAGAGTGTAGGGAGGTGGGGAGGGTGGAGAAGGGCTGGTGAATTTCTGAAGGAGAGAATTCCCCATTTTGTTTTCTGGGAGCCTTGGGAAAGAACCGGCCTTGACTCTTGAGCACCACCCCCAGTCCTTTACCCTGTGGATCTGGTGAGGTGAAGGCAGGCTGGGGTAAAAGATACTCCACGGGAGGGAGCCAGCCTTCCAGGGCCTTCTGGTCTGGGCCAGGTGCTGTGCATGGCGCTTTACGCACAGTAATCCTCACCACAACCCTTGGAGGGCTTCAGGGGACTCTGGTGAAAATGAGGACCCCACCATCCAGAGAGATGACTGGCCCCGCCTTGGGGTACACAGTGGGTGAGGGAGTGGGGAGACAGGCACGCTCACCTGTGGGAAGGCTAGGGGTCTCCAGGGGGCTGGCTTTGGCCATAGCGCTCAAAGTTTTCAATAATTCCACCACTGGGAATTTATCTTATGGGACACTTCACACAGGGGTATATTCAAGAATATTCACTGCAGCAAAAGATTGGGAATGATGAAAAAGTCTATCCACAGGGGTCTGGTTAAATAAATTAGGGTATTTGCCTGCAATGGGCTATCATGCATCTCTGTTACAAAGAATGCCACAGCTCAATGTGTGCTATTACAGAAGGGTGGCTGCAGTATACTTTGTTCGAGTGCAAACAGTGGACTTCATAAGCCACCATGTGTGTTACACTTGTGTCAAATACAAACACATACACACTTATAAAAGGTGACACCTACACTTAGATGAAAGCTTGTAGCCCTAGAAATAACCTGACTGCACTGGCTGCCTATGGGAAGGAGACCTGGGGGACGGGAGTTACAAACAGGAGAGAGACCTAATTTTTTCTGTATGTCCTTTGGCATCTTTTGGATTTTAGACTAGATATATTTATTTGTAGAAATTATAATTTGAAAAATTAGTCTAAAGGAAAACATTAATAAATAATAGGACAATGGTTCGAGGAGATGGTAAATGACTAAAGTTTGGGAAACTCTGCCACTATAGCATGTGACTTGTCACTAGCCACAAAAGCCACATGAAAATGCTGTGGTTATGGCCTCAGACCTGTGACACACCAACATCAAGATGTTACCTGCTCCTATCTCTGCAGTGTTTGCTACAGTACCAGGCGTCTTGCTGGATTACAAAATACTGGCATAATAAAATGCTCTACTGCGGGACTCAGAGGCTAGCTGTGCCAGACATCCAGGCAAACCCTTTACGTGCATTATTGCATTCCTCCTCATAGTAGCTGTGAGAGGCAAAGCACTACCCACCCCCATTTTACAGAGAAAGGAGGAAACCCAGAGAGGTGTAGCGACTTGCCCAAGGTTGGACAGCTATGGGGAATCTGGTCTCCACTCCAGGTTTCTGACTCCAAAGCTTAGCTACTAACCCTACACTGATAACCTTGCACAGAGAAGGCACTGGATCAAGGCTTGTAACGTGAGCCCTGTTCCTATCCCCCAGATTTCTGTTAAGGGCAAGGGCTTTGCTCAGATGACGAGTCTCTCAAGGGCAGGACCATGTCTTCCACTAGGCTGAATTTCAGAAAGTCCCCAGACCTCATCAAGAACAGACAGGGGGCGGGCCACGGTGGCTCAGCAGGCAAGAATGCTCGCCTGCCATGCCAGAGGACCCAGGTTCAATTCTGGTGCCTGCCCATGTAAAAAAAAAAAAAAAGAACAGACAGGGATGGAGAAGCGCAGAGTTCTCCTTCCCAAACCTGCCCAGGGTCCTGCAGGATCTTCCCAGGTGACAAGGTGGAACGTCTGCACCCACAGCTCAGCATGACAGACCAGATTAGAAAATCTCTGAACCCAGGGTCTAGAAGCAGTAGAGGATATTCTTGCAGCAAAGCCCCCTGTCCAGGTGTGTGGCTCCAAAACCGTCAGAGGGTGGGCTGGGGGGTGGAACGGTGAACTGGGGCCTGACGAAAGAGTTTATGGCCTCTTAAGACGTATGAGCTAGAGAGAAGCTTGGGAGGAAGAAGCAACCCTTAAGCTATTTCCCCATTTTATAGATGAGGCAACTGAGCCTAGAGAGACAGCATGGTCTGCCAAAGGACAGAGAGTTAATGACATAGCAGGCACTGGGTTCTTGTCTCCAAATGCCCTGTGATGCCACTCCCATCACCGAGGGTGGGGAGGAGATTATGGTTGTATTCCGGTAGGACTCAAGAACCCTAATTTCGTGTCTTTGGGGATTTTCTAAGTGTAAAGAATGCTAAGAGACTCCCCTTCTCCCCAACAACCAGAACTGTGGCTCCCATGGAAGATTTTATCAGAAACAAATCGTTTCTCTGTTTTTACAAAGAAAACCTGGAAACTCATTATGCCCCCTTTCACCTCTCAGCTCCCACTCAACTCCCCTGCATCCATCTACTCACCTTCACCACCATCTCCCTACCAGCCTGGGTTCAGTCTGAACTGAGTCCAGCCCTGCTGAGGTCTTCTCTGGATCCCTGAGGACTCACCTGGCACGTCTGGGGATGGATTGAGAATCATGAAGGCGTCAGACAGGCCAGCTTTGACCGGGTGCTGGGAGGTGCTGATTTCCAGGATGGGCATAGGGATCTGCGGGTGGACGGAAGCTCCATTTACTCCCCAAGCCTCACAAGCCAGCCTGGACCTCCCCTCTGAGCTCCAGACCCTTCTGCCTGCTAGGACAACTCAACAACATTTCAAACCCAATGGGCCCCAGTCCAAATTCCAGGTCCCTACCAGCTCAGAGCACACTTCCTTCCTCTTTTCTCCATCGTGGAGAATGGCACCTCCAGTGCAGGCCAGAAGTGTGGGAGTTGCCCTCGGGCCCTGACATTCCATTACCCCACCCCCATCTAATATTTTCTAAACCCTGTTAATTAACCTGATAAGGGGTTCTCAACTTTGTCCAGTTCTCTCCACCACTCCACACCCTACTAGCTGCCATCACTTCTCTCCAGACCTTGACTAAGGCCTCCTGCATCTCCTCCCAGCATTCCTCTGATCCTTTTGCAATCTATTCTCCACTCTGAAGCCAGTGTGACCTTTCTCAAAAGAAATCTGGTTCCCCTCCCACACTCCACTCCTGTCTAAGCTCATTTGTGGCTTCTTGCTGCTCTTTGAACAAAAGCCATGTGTGGCCAGCCCCCATACCTCCCTCTCCAGCTTCAGCTTACCTCCTCCGCCTCTCGCTCTCTCCCCTCCAGCCTTTCTGCCTTGTTTCAATGCTTTGGGCCAGTCATGATCTATTCTGCCACAGGACCTTTGCACATGCTGTTCTCTCTTCCTAGAACCGCTTCTCTCTCCTCTTTGCTTCCTTAACTCTTACATATCCTGCAGATATCAAACCCTCCCTGACTTCTGCTGAGGTAAAAAGCCCTATGAAAGCCTCTCATGGCACCAGGCACCTCTACTTAGGAGCACTTGTCTTCGTGATACTCTACACTTGTTCCCATGATTACTGCATGTCTCCCCAGGCAGACTATAAGGTCCACAAGGGCGGGGCCTACAGCCTATCTTATCAACTGCCTTATTCTCAGCACCAAACCCTGTGCCTGGCACGTGACAGTTTCTCTGCAAATATTTGCTGAATGAAAGAAAGGCTCCAGCACCCTGACGTCTCCGCAGCTGGGCACACTCACCTCTTTGTAGCCAAAGACAATGCGGCCGTCATTGTGCAGAGCTGCCTGGAAGGTGAAGCTGCCCCTGTCCTCCCGGCCTTGGAGGTAGACTCGGTCCCACTGAACAATGAAGACTGTCCCTAGGGAGAAGGGCAGAGACCCCGGCTGGACTGGAGGTAACGCAGGGAGCAGGGCCCTGCAGGAACAGGGATCAGTGTGGATTGGCCACAGGTTGGATCCTTAGAGATTGTGGGAAAGTTTACAAATTTGATGGAAGCTGGGGCGGGGCAGCCTGCTATTGGGGGCCCAGGCTAAAGCTGGAGAGGAGCCAGAAGACCCTGCTTTAGCACCCCAGACACCACGCTTGACCACATCTTACCGCAGGCACGCCCCTTCCTTCTTGCCTATCCCTCCCTCTTGGTATGAAAAGGAGGAGAAATGGGAGGAATGTCTGTTCTTCTTGGCAACAAGGGTGGAGGAGTGCTCAAGGGACACTCTGGTAAGAGTGAGAAATAATAAAAATAGTAAATAATAAAGGACCCTAACATTTATTTCACCGCTACTATCTCATCAGGTCCTGCTAGGTAGCAGGCATTTTTTTATTCTCATCTCATTGATGAGCAAGGCAAGCACACAAAGGTGGTGTGGCTGCCTTGCTGTGTGACTGTGGGCAAGTCGCTTGCCCTCTCTGGGCCTGAGGATCCTCCAAACAGGCCGGACCAAGGGAGTCCTGGGGCTGTGACTCAAACTTTGAGCTCTGGTCTCACCATTGTCAAAGTAAGCAACTGTGGAATTGTCGGAGTAGCCAGGGTTGAAGTTGGCCATCAGAGGAGCCACGTACTGCGTAGCGGTAAGCATCCGGTGGATCACATCGCCCATGAAGATGAAGCCTGGGATGGGGAGAAGAGTCACTAGGTGGCCTGGAGGAGCTGCTTCCAGGGTCTTTTCCATGCAGGTTAACAAAGAGCCCAGAGGGCAGGTAGATATGGGGCAGATGGGACTGGAAATGCCACTTGGGCCTCTGTCCCCTATTCCTACCCTAGCCCTGGTGGGCACCGTATCTGGGTCTGAATAGAGCAAAATGGCCCCTGATCAAAAAAAAAAAAAAAGTTCCTCCTGCCCCTCCAGGTGAGCACAGACCGTAGGGTGAAGGAGCAGGAAGAGGAGGTGACCCCCACCCCTCCCCATCTCAGTCCTGGGGAAATATGCAGGAATCAAGGATGGGCTCCTCAGAGCAACAGGGAGCTGCTGTCCAGGACCCCTGGTCCCAGGAACCCAGGCGCCCAGTCTCCCTGTCCCTCTCATTCACTAGCTCAGAAACACAGGGACCACGGGGACTGCCCATGCTGGCCCAGAGGGAGCAAGTCAGCCCGATGCGAGGGGTGCGGGCTGAGCATTCACTGACCTCCCCTCCTGCAATAAAGAATAAGGCTCCCAAGAGAGCCAGGCATGGGTTCCCCCTCCCAGACCATCCACACAACGCTGCCTCCCATAAGCCACCTGAGGGGGACCCCCAGATTCTGGCTGAGATCTCCAAACCCTCCCCCAGGCACCGCAGACAGTCTTACCTCCGGTTGCTATGGTGATCTGTCGCAGAGGATGCCCGTAGAAAGGGAAATCAAAGGACAAGACCACTCTCTGCAGGGGATGGGAGAGTCAGCATGGGCCAAGCTGCAGACCAAGGGCCTGGGACCCACACTGCCCCATTGTCTGGACGGGGGCGTGGGGGGAGCAGGCGTCCCCAGGGCAGCTCCCAGGCCAAGCAGGTGGGCAACCCCATCTCTGGCCAAATCCCCCGGATCCCCTGGAAGGCACCTCCCAGATCACAGACCTCTGGCCACAGCTGTGTCCAGCGACCAGGCAGGGTAGGCTGGACCCCGGGCTCCCGGCTGCCAGGGACGGAGGCACTCACCGAAGCCTGCCGGTGGGTGCTGGACAGGATCCTGTGGACCTTCACTTGGCTCTGGTTGGCCTTGGCCACGTCCACCCACAGCTCCCGGCTGCGGGGCTCGCTGGGGCCATACAGGCGGGACACATAGTAGCTGTGGTTGTCCTCCTGTGTCACCCAAGACGGAGTCATGAGGAGGCCAGCCCATGCCGGTAGCCCCCCTTCTGCCCCCTCAGTCGGCCTCCTGGACATGAGAAGCCAACACCTTTCCAGGGCACTGGGCCTGAAGCCCAAGAGCTGGTTTGGGCCTGGGAACCCCTGGGCCCCAGGAAGCCCACTACCTGGCCCCAGGCCATGCAGCAAGAGCTCTGCCCCAGCCAAATCCACACTTGCTATATCTGTGCTCAGCCCTGCCATTCCCAGACAAGCCAGGCTTATCCTGCAGCCCGAAGCCCCTTTGGCTCCCTAGCCAAAGGGAGCACGACAGAGAAACAGACAACGCAGCTCTAAACTGAGCCCTCATCTTGGGGCACTTCCAGATTGAGGGGAAACACAGTCCCTGCCCTTGGAGAGTGCCCTGTTTAAAGGAAAAGAAAAACTGGTGCATGAGAAGTGGCAGGCCTAAAGGATGAGAGTAAACCTTAATCTTGGAGAGTTGCTAGTCTGATGGCTAAGGTGGGGGCTTATGGAAACAGAAAAGGCAGACCAGACCCAGACCCAGACCCTCAAGCAAAGAGATAAAACGCAGGACACATACTGGGATCACCAGAGGGTGAGAAAGGGGAGAGAAGCACAAGGATTCCTTCAAGACATATTTTGAACCCTGACTGTATGCCTGACTCTTGGCCCTGGGAACAAAATAAAGAACAAGCCAGCATGCAGTGGGCTGGAGTTAATTCCATAAAGCCTCTCCTGCAGAGGAGCATTTGGAGCCAGGGGTTTTTATTAAAGGAGGATGGGGAAATGGTTGCAAAAACGGTGGAGGAGCCAGAGGAGGGGTGATGTTGCATTTCCTGGAATGTCAAATTGGACTCCCCACCCCCCGCAGAGCGTCAGCTGCAAGAGGAGGCGGGAGCAGGGAGGTCCACTTGGCCCCCGCCACGCAGATGGGGCTGCCGACCCAAGAGGAGCTGTGGGCACCGTGGCTCATTTACCAAGCTGTCCAGCAGCAGCGGATGCGGACACAGCAAGGCAGACAACGGTCTCCCTGTCAATCTGCCAGCTGCCCAGCATGAGCGGGGACCAGGGATTCCTGCCTTCCCCACTGCCAGGAGGCAGACTCTGCTATTCTGACAAGTGACACAACCTAGGACCCAAGGTGGGGACAGGACCAGTAGGAAGATAAGAGAGGGGGTATCCCGCTGCCACTGCCTTCTCCCTCACCTTCCTGCCACCAGACTATCCCC
>PVIY010054015.1:0-14418 GCA_004026745.1 Myrmecophaga tridactyla | reverse complement strand
TAGAAATAGGGTAAGATATTGGGTAATTGGAGCTGAAGGGATACAGACTGTGCAACAGGACTGAATACAAAAACTCAGAAATGGACAGCACAATACTACCTAACTGTAATACAATTATGTTAAAACACTGAATGAAGCTGCATGTGAGAATGATAGAGGGAGGAGGGCTGGGGGCATAAATGAAATCAGAAAGAAAGATAGATGATAAAGATTGAGATGTTATAATCTAGGAATGCCTAGAGTGTATAATAATAGTGACTAAATGTACAAATTTTAAAAATGTTTTTGCATGAGGAAGAACAAAGGAATGTCATTTTTGCAGGGTGCTGTAAATATATGGTAGTTAATATTTTAAAATGTCACCTTATGTGTGAGACTAAAGCACTATTTTGACTAGTGCATTTCCTAATATAACTTATGTAGATAGTTTGATTGAACACCATAAGTACTTGGAATCTCAGGTAGGACATGAGATTTTGTTGGTTTGTCCAGAGTGATGCCCCGATGAATCCCAGAGTGATTCGATGAGTGAGTGGAAAAGTATTTGCAAAGCCCCGTTTGGGGAATGGTGAGAATGGGGAGAAATGCAACTTCCCCAAGTTGAATTCTTTATATTCTCATAAGCAGTGTGGACTACAAAGCTACAGGCTCTGCCCCCAGTCTTGGGGTTTGTTCATATGGAACTTAACTCCACAAAGGATAGGTCAAGTCTACTTAAAATTTAGGCCAAAGAGTCACCCCCAAGAGAGTCTCTTTTGTTGCACAGATGTGGCCTCTCTCTCCAGCCAACACAACAAACAATCTCACCACCCTCTCCCTTTCTACGTGAGACATGGCTCCCAGGGGTGTGGACCTTCCTGGCAACGTGGGACAGAAATCCTAGAATGAGCTGAGACTCAGCATCAAGGGATTGAGAAAACCTTCTTGACCAAAAGGGGGAAGAGTGAAATGAGACAAAGTGTCAATGGCTGAGAGATTCCAAACAGTCAAGAGGTTGTCCTGGAGGTTATTCTTAGGCATTAAATAGATATCATCTTGTTATTCAAGATGTAATGGAGAGGCTGGAGGGAACTGCCTGAAAATGTAGAGCTGTGTTCCAGTGGCCATGTTTCTTGAGGATGATTGAATAATGATATAACTGTCACAATGTGACTGTGTGACTGTGAAAACCTTGTCTCTGATGCTCCTTTTATCTACCTTGTCAAGAAACGAATAGAACATATGGAATAAAAATAAATAATAGGAGGAACAAGTGTTAAAATAAATTTAGTTTGAAATGCTAGTGATAAATGAAAGTGAGGGGTAAGGGTATGTATAATCTTTTTTTTCTGTTATTGTTTTATTTCTTTTTCTGTTGTCTTTTTATTTCTTTTTCTGAATTAATGCAAATGTTCTAAGAAATGATGAATATGCAACTATATGTGATGATATTGAGAATTACTGAATATATATGTAGAACGGAATAATATGTTAATGTTTTTGTTTGTTCTTAATTTTTTTTAATTAATAAATAAATTTTAAAAAAAAGAGGTCCTATTGGGGTGGACTCTTAGACCTAATTTTAAGTAGGCTTGACCTATCCTTTGTGGGGTTAAGTTTTATATGAACAAAACCCAAGATTGGGGACTCAGCCTATTGCTTTGGTTGTCTGCACTGCTTGTGAGAATATCAAGAATTCTCCACTTGGGGAAGTTGAATTTTCCCCCTTTCTCACCATTCCCCAAAGGGGACTTTGCAAATACTTTTTTATTCACTTGAACATATTCTTAATGATCCATCACAAAGTGAAGTAATGGAGAAATCACACTTGATGGTTGAACATAGAGTTGGTTTACTCTAATACAGTTGTGCTATTACTGGAAATAGTGAACTGCAACTTGTATATAGTTGTCTTTCTACTATAATTTGATGTACACAACATTAAAAATACTGACGCATGAGAATTTTTGCCTAAATATTATCAGTGATCATTTGAAATCATTTGATTGGTTTATGGCCATGTGACAATTGAAAACACTAATGGTGTAACCAAGAAATCAGGATTTTAGGGATGATTTTTATTAACTGAATCATTATATAGATATTCCTGTTTTGCTTTCTGGTATTTTAGAGTAGACAGGGAGAAATTCCTGAAATCTCTAAATTGTAATCCAGCTGCCTTGATCTCTGATAATGATTGTTCAGCCCTTATCTTCTGCCCCTTTGATTGTAAAAATCTGTGACTAACCTTCATTTGTACTCAGTTATCCAGTTTTTCAACTTTAGAGTCTTGTAATCACTAAGGACAGTCCCTAATGTTTATTAATGAAGGGTCTAGGGTCAGCCCAGAACTAACCCACCCCAGTCCAAAGTAATCTTGATGACCAACTGGATATAACCAAAATGGGTCCATGGGACATGTGCAGTACCTTAGGCTTTAACCTATAAGTCACCTATACCTGATTCCACCATTTTCTTACATATGTTCTGTGACTGAGCATCAATCTACACATGCTCAATAATCAGATCACCTGTAATTACATCATCTGGGGCCACTGTGCTCATTATCCTAAACCTTGACCATCTTTTCTCTAAAAAAACTACCTGAATTACTGCAGTTTGGGGAGACAGATTTTAGGCCATCTGCTCTCCTCGTAATAAACTCTTTCTCTTTTTGAAACCCCAGAGTCTCAGGAATTGGTTATTGAGCACCTTGGGCAAAAGAATTCATGGCCTTTGTCCAATAACAAAGGGAGATGATTTTAAAGCTAGTTTATATTAAAACAGTAGCCTTCTAAGTCTTTAAAAAGTCATTGCAAATAAATGTTACAAATCTGCCTGCAGGTTCCAATTAAACCCATTTTCTAGGTATTCCATAAATTTAATTTTGAATAGTCATTCTCAATATTTGAATGTGTAGCCTTCATAGTAGCATCTTTCAGAATAAATATTTGTAATTGATTTCACTGGCAATTTCAAATTAAGAACAAAATAAGAAATGTTTATACATTATCTTGTTTCAGAATCATCCATTAATACACATAAGAACATTTGCTTTACTGATGCTATTCAAATTGCAACCATTCTTTGATTCTTTCAAGTTGAAAATTGTAAGTTCAGAGGTTTTGATTTTCATCTTGTCTTTACAGTGAAAAGATTAAAGTAACCAACTTCTGTTTTATTAAACTTTGGTTCTTATAGATTTGATATATATTTATATATATTTAATATGTGAGTAATACTATTTTTAAAAAGGAAATCTCATCTTTTCTTGCTCTTGCTTTATATATCACATGATGCTTACATTTTAAAATTACAGCCTTAAAAAATAAAGAAAGCAAACGACCCCATGTTGCCTCTTGCCTCTCACCTTTCTCAGCTCTGTCTTTCTGAGAGTGCCCATATGTCCTCTCACATGTTCTCAATAAATTTTTTGCCTACTTATTCTATGCCTTGCTGTGTCCTTGAATTCTTTTTTGTGGCACAGCCAAGAACCTGGAAGCTGAAATCTGGCAACATCAGCATTTGTCCCTATTTTAATTTGCTAATGCTACAAGAATGAAATATACCAGAAATGGATTGGCTTTTTTGGGGGTGTGTGTGTGTTCATGGTCTGGGAATCGAATCCAGGTGTTCTAGTTTTCTAGCTGCCTGTTTAGTTTGCTAAGTGCCGGAATGCAATATACCAGAAATGGAATGGCTTTTAAAAAGGGGAATTTAATAAGTTGCTAGTTTGCAGTTCTAATGCCAAGAAAATGTCCCAATTAAAACAAGTCTATAGACATGTCCAATTTAAGGCATCCAGGGAACGATACCTTGGTTCAAGAAGGCCAACGACGTTCAACGTTTCTCTCTCAGCTGGAAGGGCACATGGTGAACATGGCAGTGTGCTGACTTTCACGTGGCTCTACCAAAAAGGGACTCTCTCCAAGATGTTTCCTCTTTTAAAGGATTCCACAAGCAACTCCACCTTCAGTGGGTGGAGACACTCCTCCATGGAAATCATCTAATCAAAAGTTACCACCCACAATTGGGTGGGTCACATCTTCATAGAAACAATCAAAATGCTCCCACCCAGCAATATTGAATGAGGATCAAAGGGCATGGCTTTTCTGGGGTCCACTACAGAGTCAGACTGGCACACTGACAGAATGCAATATACCAGAAATGGAATGGCTTTTAAAAAGGAGAATTTAATAAATTGTTCGTTTACAGTTCTAAGGCTGAGAAAATGTCCCAATCAAAGACATCCAGAGAAAGATACCGTGGTTCAAGAAGGCCAGTGAAGTTCAGGGTTTCTCTCTCATCCTAGAAGGCCCATGGCGAACGCAGTCATGGTTTCTCCCTCAGCTGGAAGGGCACATGGCGAGCACAGGGTCATCTGCTAGCTTTCTATTCTGGCTTCCTGTTTCATGAAGCTCCCTGGGAGGTGTCTTCCTTCTTCATCTCCAAAGAGCTGGCTGATGGACACTCTGCTTCATGGCGCTGCAGCATTCTCTGCTGTCTCTGAAACTCTTTCATTCTCCAAAATGTTTCCTCTTTTATAGGACTCCAGAAACTTATCAAGGCCCACCCAAATGGTGGAGACATGTCGTCACCTAATCCAGCTTAACAATCACTCTTGATTAAATCACACCTCCAGGGAGATGATCTGATTACAATTTCAAACATATAGTATTGAATAAGGATTATTCTACCTTTATGAAATGAGATTTTGATTAAAACATGGCTTTTCTAGGGGACATACATCCTTTCAAACCAGCACACCAGGTCTCCTGCATGGAAGGCGAGCATTTTACCACTAAACCACCTGTGTACCCTGGGTTAGCATTTATAAAGAGATTTATTATTAAGTTAAAAATTTACAGTGTTCAGGCCATAAAAATGGCCAAACTAAGGCATGAGAGAAAGATACCTTGACTTAAGAAAAGCCAGTGGTGTCTGGAACACCTCTGTCAGCTGGGAAGGTATGTGACTGGCATCTATCTGCTGGTCCTTTGCCTTCTGGTTTCAAACAGCTTCCCTGGGGGGTATTTTCTTTCTGCATCTCCAGACATCTCTGTCTGTGTGAGCTCTGAGCTTTTTCCAATATGGTTCCCTCTTAAAGGCTTCAGTAAGCAGATTAAGACCCACTTTGAATGGGCAGAGGCCCATCTCCATGGAAACCACCTTATCAAAAAGTCCCACTCACAATTGGGCAGGTGACATCTTCATAAAACAAATTGATCAAAAAGATCCCACTGGACAATAGTTCTGCCTGGACAAGATTGGATTGGAAAAAGAACATGGTCTTTCACAGGTACACAGCAGCTTCAAAACAGCACAGTCCCTGTTACAAGTACCAAAAGGAATAGAGTAACTTTTGTGCACATACAAGAATAAGCATGTCTGGCCCAGTCTCTGTAGTGCTGGCCTGAGGAACTGAACCAGGACGTTTATTCCAAGTTTGCCATCCTAGAACTTGTCCTATAAGTGGAAGGCAGGGCACAGAGCTCACCTACAGAATGCTGCATGAGAATAGTCAAGTTATGCTGCCTGGGACAAGGGATTCTCCCAACCATTCCCCCAATGCAGTGTGGCACTAGCCTGTGATCCTATTGTGGATCCCTTGCCCTGTTCAGCAGGGTGCGAGTAACCCCTTGCCCATATTGGGGTACCTGTATGTTGATGCCAAGCTAGCAGGTGGCAGCCTGAAAGACTGGGTCAAGAAATTCATCCCAAGCTTGCCCTCCCAGAACTTGCCCTTGTGGACAGCTGAAGCAGTGTAAGAAACAATTAAGTCAAAATGGCCTGGGACAAAGAATTACCTGTTTTAAAACATACAATAAAGCACCTGTGAAGGGGAGAAAGTTGATTGCATAAAGAGTAAAGAGGGCACTTAAAATTCCTGTAAATTGAGGGAATTTGTAAGGCTACTAGCAAGCATAACCCAAGGACAAAATGTGTACATGTGTGCATATAAAAGATAGAGAAAACCTGTAATTTCACATTTGCATTGCTCTGATCTTACTGATAGGAGGACTAACCTCTGAAGGAGAGGACCAGCCAGTTCAGAGTCAATTTGCAAAGACTGTGAAAGGCCTTTTTGTGCATTGGTTGGTTGTTTTTGTTAACCCTTGGCACTTAAGGAAATATCTGCTATGTCACTAGCTGTACAAAACTTAAGGAAAACACTGCCTAGGGTCTAAATCACAAAATTAACACATAAATTAAAATGCACAGTGTGCAACCAAAAAAAATTAAAAAGGGAAGTTTTTTTTAATGATTTTCAATATGCGCAAGGAAAACACAGAGAGAAAACCTAAAGGATACAAGGGAAATGTTGAATGAATAAATAAGAATCTCAATAAAGAGACAAATTTTAAAAAGGAACTAAATGGAAATACTAGAGTTGAAGACCATCACAATAACTTAAATGAAAAATTCCCTGAAGGATTTCAGCAGCAGATTGAAGCTGGCAGAAGGAAAAGTCAGTGAATTCAAAGACAAGACAATTAAAATCATTAAAAGGGAAGGAGCAGAAAGAAAAAAGAACTTTAAAATGTGAACAGTTAACTGTTAAATCAGTATAAGGGATGATTTTAATTACTAAATCATTATATTCCTTTTTGCTTTCTGGTATATTGGAGTAAACAGAGGGGAATATCTGAAGTCCCTAAACTATAATTTAGCTGCTCTGCTATCTTAAAAGCCCTTATCTTATGCCTTTGCGATTGTAAGAGCTATTACTCCCTTTATCCAGACAATTTTCTTAAGGTAGCTTGTAGGGCAAGGGCCCTAATGCTAATAAAAAAATTTGAGGTCAGCCATTAACTACTTTCAGCTCCTTACATTTGTAAATTGTATGGCTAGACACTCCTGTTGAAAGGTAACTTGTCTTCCTTCTTTTTGGCTTACACCTTTAGTATGAAATGATAGTTCAGCCTCCCCTCCTTTCCAATTAGGTTCTGCTATTGAAATGATAATGATAACACTGTCTCCTTTCTGCTTAGTACTTGCTATTTTAAACTGTAATGACCTCATCTCCCCTTGCTAGAATCCTTAAAAACCTTGAACCCTTTAAACTCAGTAGACAGATTTTGGGTCACTAGGCCATCTCCTGTCCTAATATGTGCTTACTAATAAACTCCTTCTCTCTTTGAAACCCTGGTGTCTCAGGAATTGGTTATTGAGTGTATCAGGCAAAAGAAACCATGGCCTTTGTTCTGTAACAAGCATAGCCTAAGAGGCCTGCAGGAAACCATCAGGCATGCCATTCTATACATTATGGGAGTCCCAGAGGAGCATAAAGGGGCAGAAGAACAATCAAAGAAATAATGGCAGAGGACTTCCCAAATTTAATGGAAAACATACATATGCACATTTAAGAAACCCTATGAAACCTAAACAAGAGAAACTCTAAAGGAAACCTGCTCTGACACATAGTAGTCAAACTGTTTCATGCCAAGGGCGTGGAGAGAGTTCTGAAAGCTGAAAGAGAAAAGCAATGTGTTATCTACGAGAAAGTCCCAGTACTGATTTTTCATCAGAAACCATGGAGGCAAGAAGGCAGTGCTGAGAGAAAACAAATACCAAAAAAGAATTTTATATCCAGAAAGATTCTTTCAAAATGAAGGAGAGATTAAGACATTCCCAGATAAACAGAAAGCTGAGGGAATGTTTGACCACTAGACCTGTAAACAATGTTAAAGGAAGTTCCCCAGACTGAAAGGAAAGGACACTAGAAAATTGAACAAAGCAGTAAAAAGAAATAATGATCTCCAGTAAAGGTAACCATGTATGTAATTAAAAATGCCAGTATTATTCTATTCTATTTTGGGGTATGTAGCTCTACTTTTTATTTCTTACAGATTCTAAAATGCACATGTATAAAGATAATGATAAATCTGTTCTTTCTTTTACCTACAATGTACAAAGATACAATTTGTAGTAAAGTACACTAATAAGGTTGGGGAACAGAGGGTTGTAGGAACAGCATATGTTTATGCTATTGAAGTTAAGTTGGTATCAAATTAATCATAATTATTATAGATTTATGTTGTTAAATTTTAGCCTCATGGTAATGACAAAGAAAATACATGATAAAAGTATTCAGAAAGAAAGGAGAGTGCACAAAAATTATACAATACAAGAAGCTATTTAATATGGAAATGGAAGAATCTAGGGTCAAAAAAAGTATAAGAATTACAAACACGAAATAACAAAACTGCAAAAGAAAATCCTGCATTCAGTAGTTACTTTAAACATAAATGGATTAAACACCCCAGTCAGGAGGCAGAGGTTGGCAGAATGGATTAAAAAGCATAACCCAATTATATGCTTTTTACAAGAGACTCACGTTCAATTCAAAGATATAAGTAGTTTGAAAGTGAAAGGATGAAAACAAAAACAAATATGCCATGTAATAGTAACCGAAAGAGAGTGAAGGTGGCTGTACCAATATCAGATAAAACAGACTTTAAGTAAAAAACTGTTATGAGGGTCAAAGAGGGTCACTATATACTATAAAGGGTCAATTCAACAAGAAGACATAACAATTGTAAATATATTATGCACCTAACAGCTGACCCAAAAAAATACATAAAGCAATACAGATTTGAAGGGAGAAATAAATGGTTCTATATTAATAGTAGGAGAATTCCAAACACCACTTTCAATAAGTGGATAGAACATATAGATAGAAGATCATAAGGAAAAAGAAGACTTGGGTAAAATTCTAAACCAGCTACATCTAACAGACATATATAGAACACTTCACCCAACAGTAGCAGAATATACATTCTTCTCTAGCGCAAATTAATTATTCTTCAGGATAGACCATATGTTAGGTCACGTAATATATGTTCGATAAGCTCAAAAATATTTCCCTCCTGCTATTTGTATTCACTAGCCAAAATGTAATGAAGCCAGAAATCTATAACAGAGGAAAAACAGAAAAATTCACAAATATATGGAAATTAACAAACTTTTAACCAACCAATGGGGCAAAGGAGAAATCATAAGAGAAGTTAGGAAGTATCTTGTGCTTAATGAAAATGAAAACACATGATACCAAAAATTTATGGGATACAGCAAAGGCAATGCTGAGTAGGAAATTTGTAGCTCTAAATGGTTACATTAAAAAAGAAGAAAGATTTCAAATCAGACCTTACCTCACAGCTGGAGAACTAGAAGAAGAGCAACTAAACCCCAAGAGAGCAAAAAGAAGGACATAGCAAAAATAAGAGTAGAGATGAATGCAATAGAAAACTGAGAAAGAGAGAGAATCAACAAAACCAAAACTTCATTCTTTGGAAAGATCAATAAAATTAACAAACCATTAACTAGACTGACAGAAAAAATGGGAGATGACACAAGTAACTAACATCAGAAGTGAATGTGGGACATTATAACTGACCCCACAGCAATAAAAAGGACTATAAGAGGACACTATGAACAACTGTACACCACATATTAGATGAATGTGCTGGTTTGAAAGGATGTATGTACCCTAGAAAAGCCATGTTTTAATCCTAATCCCATTTTGTAAAGGCAGCCATTTCTTCTAATCCCTATTTAATACTATATGTTTGAATCTGTAATTAGATCATCTCCCTGGAGATGTGACTCAATCAAGAGTGGTTGTTAAACTGGATTAGGACATGTCTCTACCAATTTGGGTGAGCCCTGATTAGTTTACTGGAATCCTATAAAAGAGGAAACATTTTGGAGAATGAAGGAGATTCTGAGAAAGCAAAGAATGACATAGCTACGAGAAGCAGAGAGTTCACCAGCCAGTGACCTTTGGAAATGAAGAAGGAAAATGCCTCCCAGGGGGCTTCATGAAACAGGAAGTCAGGAGAGAAAACTAGCAGATGACACCATGTTTACCACGTGCCTTTCCAAAGGAGAGAGAAACCCTATGTTCACTATGTACCTTCTCACTTGAGAGAGAAACCCTGAACTTCATCAGCCATCTTGAACCAAGGTATCTTTTTTGGAAGCCTTTGAATGGACATTTCTATAGACTTGTTTTAATTGGGACATTTTCTCAGCCTTAGAACTGTAAATCAGCAACTCACTAAATTCCCCTTTTTAAAAGCCATTCCATTTCTGGTATATTGCATCCCGGCAGCTAGCAAACTAGAACAATGAACTAGATAAAATGGATAAATTCCTAGAAATCATACACTACAAACACTGACTGTATTAGTTAGAGTTCTCTAGAGAAACAGAATCAACAGGAAATATTCATAAATATAAAATTTATAAAAGTGTCTCATGTAACCATGGGAATGTAGGGTCCAAAATCTGCAGGGCAGGCTGTGAAGCTGACAACTCTGATGGAGGGTCTGGATGAAATCCACAGGAGAGGCTCGCCAGCCAAAGCAGGAAGAGAGCCTGTCTCTTCTGAATCCTCCTTAATAGCCTTCCAGTGATTAGATTAAGCATCTTCATTAAAGAAGACACTGCCCTTGGCTTATTACAAATGGAATCAGCTGTGGATATAGCTGACATGATCATGATTTAATTCTATGAAATGTCCTCATAGCAAAAGACAGGCCAGCACTTGCCCAATCAAACAGGTACCACCACCTGGCCAAGTTGACACATGATCCTGACCATGATACTGACTCCAGAAGAAATAGAAAACATCAGCAAAACAATAATAAGTAAAGAGATTGGACCCATAATCATAACTCACCTAATAACTATCGTTAATAGTACAATTATAAAAATGTTCTTTCATAAATTATAACAAATGTACCATACTAGTACAAGTGCTACATATAGGGAACTTGGTATTTTATGCATGATTTTTCTGTATAATGATAGCTTCTCTAATTAAAAAAAAAAAAACTAAAAAAAGAAAAGCTCAAAACCAGATGGCTTCACTAGTGAATTTTACCAAATATTCCAAGAATTATCACAAATCCTGCTCATTCTCTTCCAAAAAACTGAAGAGGAGGAAACATTCTCTAGCTAATTCTATGAGGCTAATAGCACCCTAACATCAAAGCCAGTTAAAGATACCACAAGAAAAGATAATTACAGACCAATATACCTTATGAATATAGATGCAAAGATCCTCAACAAACTACCAAGAACCTAACCCACCAGCACATAAAATAATTCTGTTATATGATCAAGTGGGATTTATCCCAGGTTTGCAAGGGTAATTCCACTTAAGAAAATCAATTAATATAATATACCCAATTAACATAATGAAAGAAAAAAACAAATAATCATGTTCCACACCAATACAAAGTGTTAATATGGGTGTATATGGGAATCTGTATTTTATGCATGATTGCTCTGCAAACCTCCAACTTCTATAAACAAAAAGATATGTGTGTGGTGGTGGTGGCAGGGGCATATTTTGACCAAAAGTAGATGATTTGGTTTGGCTTCCATTGTATTTGTTTAACCAACTTGTTACATTGCCCAATAGAATTATCAGGTTTTGATGTGATGAGTCTTAATGGATGCTGATGTAGCTAGAACTTGAATTCAACTTGCAAAAGTTGAATAGAATTCTCTCCTGAATTCCATTGTTGTCCTAAGCTACACTCACTTTTAAACATGAAGGTCTTCTCATACTTTACATGTGCCATAATGTTTTTTGAACAATGGTCACCGTAAGTGAAAAGGAAAATATTCTTTAAGTTCTAGAAATTTTTTTTTAAAAGCAAATTAACTTTTGGATTGCATGTGTTCATTGTAATACTAAAAATAAATGTAAAAAACCTCTTTGGTTGCCTGTGGAAGATGCTAGTAAAGAAACTCATTCTGAAAATATTAAATAAATGAAAAATCAAGCATTTATCCTGGCTTTCCTGTATAAACTATACCTTAGCATAAAGAGTTGGTGAGCGTATCTGAGTAACAGCTTTGGATGGAAGGAGGTGAAAGTAACAAGCTGTCCATTTCATATGATGTAGGAGAAATTATAGGTGGAATTTTGCCATTCCACATCACTGACAAGGTTACAAAAGAGGCCACCAGTTTTAGCTCTAAGTCTGCTCCTGGCAGTTGAATCCTTCGTTGGATACAACCATTCTCCAAACAACAAGTCCATCATGCATTTTTAATAAAACTTTTATTAATAAAACCAATCAACATAAAATATGAACATTCTTTTTTGTCACATAGTTGTATATTCATCATCATGATAATTTCTTAGAACATTTGCATCAGTTCAGAAAAATAAAAAGAAAACAGAAAAAAATTCATACATACCATACCCCTTACCCTACCCCTCCCCGATCACCAGCATTTTAATCTACTAAATTTATTTTAACATTTGTTCCCCCATCATCTACTTATTTATTTATTTATTTATTTATTTATTTATTTATTTATTTATTTATTTATTTATTTATTTATTTTTACATGGGCAGGCACCGGGAACCGAACCCGGGTCCTCTGGCAAGCATTCTTGCCTGCTGAGCCACCTTGGCCCTCATCTACTTATTTTTAATCCATATGTTTCACTCATCTGTCCATAAGGCAGATAAAAGAAGCATCAGACACAAGGTTTTCACAATCACTCAGTCACACTGCAAAAGCTATAAAATTATACGATCATCTTCAAGAAACATGGCTACTGGAACACAGCTCTACATTTTCAGGCAGTTCCCTACAGTCTGTCTGTTATGCTTTAACTAAAAAGGTGATATCTATTTAATGCATAAGAATAACCTCCAGGATAACCTCTTGACTCTGTTTGGAATCTCTCAGCCATTGACACTTTTTTTTGTCTCATTTCTCTCTTCCCCCTTTCGGTTGAGAAGGTTTTCTCAATCCCTTGGTGCTGAGTCCCAGCTCATTTGAGGATTTCTGTCCCACATTGCCAGGAAGGTCCATACCCCTGGGAGTTATGTCCCACATACAGAAGGGGAGGGAAGTGAGTTTGCTTGCTGCATTGGCTGACAGAGGGATAGGCCACATCTGAGCAATAAAAGAGGTCTCTGGGGTTGACTCTAAGGCCTAATTTTAAGTAGTCTTAACCTATCCTTTGTGGGGTTAAGTTTTATATGAACAAACCCAAGACTGGAGGCTCAGCTTATTGCTTTGGTTGTCCCCACTGCTTGTGAGAATATCAAGAGTTCTCCACTTGGGGAAGTTGAATTTTCCTCCTTTCTCACCATTCCCCCAAGGGGACTTTGCAAAAATACAGTTTTATTCACTGTTCAAATCCTTCTGGACTTATCGAGGCATCACTCTGGACAAACCTACAAAATTTCATGCCCTACCCAAGGTTCCATGTACTTATGGTGTTCAATTAAGCCGTCCACATAAGTTATATTAGGAACTGCACTAGTCAAAATATAAATTTTGTACCAAATAAATATTTTTTGCTTTATCTCACACATAAGTTAAAGTTTTAAAATATTAATTACCATCTATTTCAACACCCTGTAGTATTGGACATTCCTTTGTTCTTCCTCATGCAAAACATTTTTAAATTTGTACATATGGTCTCTATCATTATACACTCTAAGCATTCCTAGATTATACCATCTCAGTCTTTATTGTATATCTTTCCTTTTGATTTCCTTTGTACCCCCAGGCCTCCTGCCTCTATCATTCTCACATTCAGCTTCATTCAGTGTTCTAACATTACAGTTAGGTAGTATTGAGCTATCCATTTCTGAATTTTTATAATCAGTCCTGCTGTACAATCTGTATCCTTTCAGTCCCAATTACCCAAATACCCAATATCTACCCTATTTCTATCTCCTGATGACATCTATTCTTAATTGAAATTCTCCAAATTCTCTGTTCTTAACTGATATTATTCAAGTTCATTCATTAATGTTAGTTCATATCAGTGAGACCATACAGTATTTGTCCTTTGTTTCTGGCTAGTCTCACTCAACATAACGTCCTTAAGGTCCATCCATGTTGTTACATACTTCATAGCTTCATTCTGTCTTATACCTGCAAAATATTCCATTGTATGTATATACCACAGCTTGTTTAGCCGCTCATCTGTTGATGGACATTTTGGCTGTTTCCATCTCTTGGCAACTGTAAATAATACTGCTATAAACATTGGTACACAAATGTCCATTTGTGTCTTTGCCCTCATTTCCTCTGAGTAGATACCTAGTAATGATATTGCTTAGTCATATGGCAATTCTATACTTAGCTTCCTGAGGAACCACAAAACTGTTTTCCACAGCAGTTGTACCATTTGACATTCCCACCAACAATGGATAAATGTGCCTCTTTCTCCACATCCTCTCCAGCACTTGTCGTTTTCTAGATGATGAGGAACACGGTAAGACCAGAAAATTCCATGAGCATTGTGCTGGTTTGAAAGAAAGTATGCCCCCTAAGAAAAGCCATGTTTTAATATAAATCCCATTTCATAAAGGTAGAATAGTCTTGATTCAATATTGTATGTTTGAAACTGTAATGAGATCATCTCCCTGGGTGATGTGATTTAGTCAA
>PVIY010054014.1:0-14341 GCA_004026745.1 Myrmecophaga tridactyla | reverse complement strand
CATTCAGCATAATGTCCTTAAGGTCCATCCATGTTGTTAAATACGTCATAACCTTATTCAGTCTTATAGTTGCATAATATTCTGTCATATGTACATACCACAGCTTGCTTAGTCACTCATCTGTTGATGGACATTTTGGCTGTTTCTGTCTCTTCACAATTGTAAATAATGCTGCTATAAACATTGGTGTGCAAATGTCCATTTGTGCCTTTGCCCTCATGTCCTCTAAGTAGATACCTAGCAATGGTATCTTTGGCATTGCTGGGTCATATGGCAATTCTATACTTAGCATCCTGAGGAACCACCAAACTGCCTTCCACAGCAGTTGTACCATTTGACATTCCCACCAACAGTGAATAAGTGTGCCTCTTTCTCCACATCCTCTCCAGCCCTTGACATTTTCTGTTTTATTGATAATGGCCTTTCTGGTGGGCATGAGATGATATCTCATTGTGATTTTGATTTGCATTTCCCTAATAGCCAGGAAAGTTAAGCATCTTTTCATGTGCCTTTTGGTCATTTGTATTTCCTCTTCTGAGAAGTGTCTGTTCAAGTCTTTTGCCCATTTTATAATTGTGCTGTCTTTTTGTTGTTGAGCTGAATGATCTCTTTATATATTCTGGATACTAGGCATTTATCTGATATATCATTTCCAAATATTGTCTCCCATTGTGCAAACTATCTTTTTATTTTCTTGACGAAGTTCTTTGATCCACAAAAGTGTTTAATTGTGAGGAGTTCCCATTTATTTATTTTTCTTCAATGCTCATGCTTTGGGTGTAAGGTCTAAGAAATCACCTCCTATTACAAGATTTATAAGATACTTCCCTACATTTTCTTCTAACAGTTTTATGGTCTTAGAGCTAATGTTTAGGTCTTTGATCCATTTTGAGTTAATTTCTGTATAGGGTATGAGATATGGATCCTCTTTAACACTTTTGCATGTGGGTCTCCAGTTCTCCAAGCACCATTTATTGAAGAGACTATTCTGTCCCAGGTGAGTTGGCTTGACTGCCTCATCAAGGATCAATTGTCCATAGATGAGAGGATCTATATCTGAACACTCTATTTGATTTCATTGACCAGTATATCTATCCTTACGCCAGTACCATGCTGTTTTGACCACTGTAGCTTCGTAATATGCTTTAAAGTCAGGTGGCATGAGACCTCTGACTTCATTTTTCTTTCTCAGGATACTTGTAGCTATTCGGGGCACCCTGTCTTTCCAGATAAATTTGGCTATTGGTTTTTCTATTTCTGAAAAGTAAGTTTTTGGGATTTTAATTGGTATTGCATTGAATCTATAAATCAATTTAGGTAGAATTGACATCTTAACTATATTTAGTCTTCCAGTCCATGAACATGGTATGCCCTTTCATTTATTTAGGTCTTCTGTGATTTCTTTTAACAATTTCTTGTATTTTTCTCTATATAGGTCTTTTGTCTCTTTAGTTAAATTTATTCCTAACTATTTTATTCTTTTGGTTGCAATTGTAAATGGATTTTTTTCTTGATTTCCCCCTCAGATTGTTCATTACTAGTGTATAGAAACATTATAGATTTTTGAGTGTTGATCTTGTAACCTGCCACTTTGCTGTACTCATTTATTAGCTCTAGTAATTTTGCTGTGGATTTTTCGGGGTTTTCAACATATAGTATCATATCATTTGCAAACAATGAGATTTTACTTCTCCCTTTCCAATATTGATGCCTTGCATTTCTTTTTCTTGTCTAATTGCTCTGGCTATAACTTCCAATACAATTTTGAATAACAATGGTGATGGTGGACATCCTTGTCTTGTTCCTGTTCTTAGGGGGAAAGTTTTCAGTTTTCCCCATTGAGGATGATGTTAGCTGTGGGCTTTTTTTATATATTCCCTTTATCGTGTTGAGGAAGTTTCCTTCTATTCCTATCCTTTGAAGTGTTTTCAACAGGAAAGGATGTTGAGTTTTGTCAAATGTCTTTTCTGCATCAATTGAGATGATCATGTGGTTTTTCTGCTTTGATTTGTTGATATGGTGTATTACATTAATTTATTTTCTTATGTTGAACCATCCTTGCACACCTGGGATGAATCCTACTTGATCATGATGTATAATTCTTTTAATATGCTACTGGTTATGATTTGCTAGAATTTTTGCGTCTACACTCATAAGAGAGATTGGTCTGTAGTTTTCTTTTTTTGTAATATCTGTGTCTGTCTTTAGTATGAGGGTGATGTTGTCTTTGTAGAATGAGTTAGGTAGCTTTCCCTCCTCTTCAATTTTTTTGAAGAGTTTGAGCAGGATTGATACTAATTTTTGTATGTTTCGTAGAATTCACATGTGAAGCCATCTGGTCCTGGACTTTTCTTTTTGGGGAGCTTCTTAATGACCGATTCAATATCTTTACTTGTGATTGGTTTGTTCATATCATCTATTTCTTCTCAAGTCAATGTTGGTTGTTCATGCCTTTCTAGGAAGTTGTCCATTTCACCTACATTGTCAAGTTTATTAGCATAAATTTGTTTATAGTTTCCTCTTATTACTTCCTTTATTTCTCTGGTTATGTCCCCTCTTCCATTTCTGATTTTATTTGCATCCAGTGCTGGTTTGAAAGGATGTATGGACCCTAGAAAAGCCATGTTTTAATCAAAATCCCATTTCATAAAGGTAGAATAATCCCTATTCAATACTGTATGTTTGAAACTGTAATCAGATCATCTCCCTGGAGATGTGATTTAATCAAGAGTGGTTGTTAAACTGGATTAGATAACGACATGCCTCCACTCATTTGGGTGGGTCTTGAGAAGTTTCTGGAGTCTTATAAAAGAGGAAACATTTTGGAGAATGGGAGCAATTCAGAGAGCACCAGAGAAGAACGACATAGCCATGAGAGTCCACTAACCAGTGCTTTGGAGATGAAGAAGGAAAATGCCTCCCAGGGAGCTTCATGAAACAGGAATCCAGGAGTCAAAGCTAGCAGATGACACCATGCTTGCCATGTGCTCTTCCACCTATGGGAGAAACCCTGACTGTATTCATCATGTGCCTTTTCACTTGCAAGAGAAACCCTGAACTTCATCAGCTTTCTTGAACCAAGGTGTCTTTCCCTGGATGCCTTAGATTGGACATTTCTATAGACTTGTTTTAATTGGGACATTTTCTCAGCATTGGAATTGTAAACTAGCAACTTATTAAATTCCCCTTTTTAAAACTCATTCCATTTCTGGCATATTGCATTCCAGCAGCTAGCAAACTAGAACACAACATTTCTCTTCTTTTTGTCAATCTTGCTAAGGGTCCATCAATATTATTGATTTTCTCATAGAACCAAGTTCTGGTTTTGTTGATTTTCTCGATTGTTTTCAATTTCATTTATTTCTGCTCTAATCTTCATCATTTCTTTCCTTTTGCTTACTTTGGGGTTAGTTTGCTGTTGTTTCTCTAGTTCTTCCAAGTGGACAGTTAATTCTTCAGTTTTTGCTCTTTCTTCTTTTTTGATATAGGCATTTAGGACAATAAATATCCCTCTTAGCACTGCCTTTACTGCATCCCATAAATTTTGATATGTTGTGTTTTCATTTTCATCTGCTTCAAGATATTTACTGATTTCTCTTGTAATTTCTTCCTTGATCCACTGGTTGTGTAAGTGTGTGTTGTTGAGCCTCCATATATTTGTTAATTTTCTGGCACTCTGCCTATTATTGATTCCAACTTCATTCCTTTATGATCTAAGAAAGTATTTTGTATGATTTCAATCTTTTTAAATTTATTGAGACTTGCTTTGTGACCCAATATATGGTTTACCCTTGAGAATGATCCATGAGCACTTGAAAAAAAGGTATACCCTGCTGTTGTGGGGTGTAATGTTCTATAAATGTCTGTTAAGTCTAGCTCATTTATTGTATTATTCAAATTCTCTGTTTCTTTATTGATCCTCTGTCTAGACGTTCTGTCCATTGATGAGAGTGGGGAATTGAAATCTCCAACTATTATGGTATATGTATCTATTTCCCTTTTCAGTGTTTTCAGTGTTTGCTTCATGTATTTTGGAGCATTCTGGCTTGGTGCATAAATATTTATGACTGTTATGTCTTCTTGTTGAATTGTTCCTTTTATTAATACATAGTTTCCTTCTTTTTCTCTTTTAACTGTTTTACATTTGAAGTTTAATTTTTTGCATATTAGTATAGCTACTCCTGCTTTTTTTCTGATTGTTATTTGCATGAAATATCTTTTCCCAACCTTTCACTTTCAACCTATGTTTATCCTTGGGTCTAAGATGTGTTTCCTATAGACAGCATATAGATGGGTCCTTTTTTTTAATCCATTCTGCCAGTCTATGTCTTTTGATTGGGAAGTTTAAAATCCATTAACATTTAGTATTATTACTGTACAGGCAATACTTTCTTCTACCATTTTGCCTTTTGGATTTTATGTCATATCTAATTTTCCTTCTTTTTACCTTTACTGATAGTCTTCATTTCTACACTCTTCTCCACACCTCTCTCTCCTGTCTTTTTGTATCTGTCTCTAGTGCTCCCTTTAGTATTTCTTGCAGAGCTGGTCTCTTGGTCACAAATTCTCTCAGTGATTTTTTGTCTTAAAATGTTTTAATTTCCCTCTCACTTTTGAAGGACAATTTTGCTAGGTATAGAATTCTTGGTTGGCAGTTTCTCTTTTTCAGTAATTTAAATATATCCTCCCACTGTCTTCTTGCCTCCATAGTTTCTGCTGAGAAATCTATGCATAGTCTTATTGGGCTTCCCTTGTATGTGATGGATTGCTTTTCTCTTGCTGCTTTCAAGATTCTCTCTTTTTCTTTGACATCTGACAATCTGATTAGTAAGTGTCTTGGAGTACATATATTTGGATCTATTCTGTTTGGGGTATGCTGCACTTCTTGGATCTGTAATTTTAAGTCTTTCATAAGAGTTGGGAAATTTTCAGTGATAATTTCCTCCATTAGTTTTTCTCCTCCTTTTCCCTTCCCTTCTCCTTCTGGGACACTCATAACACGTGTATTCATCTGCTTCAGTTGTCATTCAATTCCCTGAGTCCCTGCTCATATTTTTCCATTCTTTTCCCTATATTTTCTTTTGTTTGTTGGATTTAAGATGTTCCATCCTCCAATTCACTAATCCTATCTTCTGCCTCTTGAAATCTGACATTGTAGGTTTCCATTGTTTTTTTTTTTCCATCTCTTCTACTATGCCTTTCATTCTCATAAGTTCTGTGATTTGTTTTTTCAGACTTTTGATTTCTTCTTTTTGTTCATTCCTTGCCTTCTTTATATCTTCCCTCAACTCATTGATTTGATTTTTGATGAGGTTTTCCATGTCTGTTCAAACATTCTGAATTAATTGTTTCAACTCCTGCATCTCATTTGAACTGTTGGTTTGTTCCTTTGATTGGGTCATATCTCCAATTTTCCTAGTATGATTCAGTATTTTTTGCTGGCATCTAGGCATTTAATTACCTTAATTAGTTTTCTCTGGAGATTGTTTTCACTTTTTTTTTTTACCTAGGATTTTCTTGCTGGATAACTTTTTTGTCTATCTGTTCTTTGACACTCAGTTCAGCTTATTCTGGACCTCTAGCTTAGGTTTTGTTTAACAGATCAGAATTTTTCAGTTCTAGTTTTCTTGTTTCTTGCCCTGCTTGTATGGTGTCTTTTTTTCCTCCCTTAGGAGGGTCTACTTAGGTATTATAGACCACAGCCAGATTTTCCCAGACCAAACTGGCCTTCTGTCAGGAAGAAAGAGTCACCTGCATCAGTTTTCTCTGAGGGTGAGACCCAGCAGATTGAAAGGCTTTCCTATGAAGCCTCTGGGCTCTCTGTTTTTCCTATCCTGCCCAATACATGGTGCTTGCCTGCCTGTAGGTCCCTCCAGCACCTATGTGCCCCCTCCTTTCCTTCAGGGTCCAGACCTTTTCAAATCTAAAAGAACTCTGTTTTTTGTTTTTTGTGTTTTTTTCATTTCCTATCAACCCTGCCCCCTCTGTGCTGGAGCAAAAACCAGCGACTTCTGCTTTTACTGGAGGTTCAGCTGAGCTGGGGGCCTATTTTTAGTAGTCAGAATTTGTGAATTAATTCCACATTTGGAGCTTGGTTGAGCTCAGCTCCTGTTGCTGGTGAAGTCCCTTTCCTTTCCCCTCTGGGAAGCAGCCTGTGGGAGAAGGGTGCCGGCTGCCACAGCCTGGGCCATTCACGGTTCTGGGAGGACTCACAGGTGGTCCAGCTGATCCAGACCAGGGTATGCTGTGTGTCCGGTCACTGACGTGACCCCAGCAGTTGTTCTGTACTGTTCCTGGCTATTTACTAGCTGTTCTGGAGGACAAACTAAATCCCACTCCTCATTAAACCACCATCTTGCTTATTATATCTCTCTTAGACCTTTTTTAAGAGTTTTTAAAAATTAGAAATTTTATCACAAGTCCCTGTTGCTTTAGAATATTGATTTTACATAAGTAGTGCTTATGCTCTTTCACAATCATTTCAGGTTGGTGTCTGCATATCCTTCTGCAAATGTATGTCTTCGGACTTTTAAAAATTAGCATTATCATATAATTGGAAATTTGGAAATACATAAAATGTAATTGTACATAACTACTTATGTAGGTACTTCTACAAATTGCTTACTTGATAGAGTGAAACCATTCTTACCTGTCATGGAAAAGCAAACTTAAGAACTTTTTAAAGAATATATTAAGAAGAATGGCAGTTTCAGAGGTACTATAGAGAATATACAAATTAATTGCTCATAGGTAAGAATATTCCCTGTAAATTGATTAGATAACTGGAAAAATCTAGATGCATTTCTAATTGTTCAGATCCCAACCTATGCTGTATTCATTTTAGGGGATTATTTCATGGCAAAAAAGGTCCATGAACAAGGCAGGGAGGATGGAGTTTAAGGTGTGTTGCTGATTGGGGTCGAGATGGGGGATTTCCTAGTAGTTTAACATCTAACATAAAATTATTAAAACCTGAAAATTTATAAACATATATTAACCTCCTCATTTTTGGAAAATGTAAAGGTTTCATTTTCATATTTTAAATAAAACTGTGACTTCTAACATATTTGGCATATTAAAAATGAAAGAAGAGCTGGCCATGGTGGCTCAGTGGCAGAGTTATAGCCTGCCATGCCAGAGACCTGGGTTCAGTTCCTGGTGCCTGCCCATGTGAAAAAAAAAAAAAAAAAGGAAAACTATATTTTCTGATCTTTTAATTTTTTCTCTTTTTTCACATTTATCAGCTATTTGGGGAAATTCAGGAAATTAAACACTTGTGTTAAAAATGGAACTACATATGAATATTTTCAATCCCAAGTAGCACCTTTATTAAAGGAAATTGTTTTACTATTTTTTAGAGAGATATGCCTCATTTAAAAAAGGTTCCAGACAGATTTATGAAATTATGTTCACCATAAGATAACTTGAAATATTGAGTTGCTTCAGCATCTTTGAAATCAAATTTATTATGTAAAATTTTGTTTCACATATTTATCCTTGCTAAATGCATAAATAAATGACCATCAGATTTATTTTGAAAATGGGAAATGTTATATTACCCAACAGATTACTCAGCATTATATATTAATATTATATATGTATTTTTTGTTTTAAATATGCCTGGACATTTGAGATAGAGTTTTTTTTGTTTTTTTTAAATTTGCATATGGGCAGGAGGCACCAGGGATCAAACTCCAGACCTCCAGCACGGCAGGTCGGCAGGTCGGAGCTCTGCCTGCTGAGCCCCGGCAGCCACCCGAGATAGAGTGTTTTTTAATCAGTTACAAGAACAATTACCCGCCAGTATGCCCAACTAAAAGGAAATGAGACAAATCAGATAAGGGTTCTAATGAGCAATTTAATTCAGTTCATCTTTCCTTTCTGTTAGCCTGTGTCCGTGTTTATGTGTATGTTTCTTGAATGTTTACATTTACTCTATCTTCATATATACATTTATCCCTTCCACATCCCGACTTTCTCTATTGCGTTTTCAGTCTATCGCAGGTTGGCATAAGAAATTAAATGGGAATTTTGAGGGTGTTTTGCCAAGTTGCAGATGACACATGAAGGCCAGCAGATGACACAGAAAAAGTTTAGAAACTCAGAAATGCATTAAATATATGGGTAGTATTGTATAGTATTACATATTTTTATCTTTTACTGCCATAAATATGCTAAATTTCTTTGTAAATTTCTTTATTCATTTTGTATTTTTAAATATCTTTTCCATATAGTATGAAGTATAGCCTATGACTGAATACTTAACCCAAATTTTATAGTAAGTTACTGTAAATACCCCATAAAAGAAAAAGAAAAAAATCAGACTTCTCTGCTATTAAGGAGGCTAAATATTTTTATACGGATTTTCCAGATCTTGGGAGCATTGTACCCTTAACCTCCCTGATGTGGAAGGGATAACTGTATATTGAAGTGGTAACTAAAGAAATATTCTAGGTAATTTATTAGGAAAATTTCTTACTCTTTATAAGCAAAAATACTTTTACTTTAATATCTTCACAGAATTCTCATTTAAAAAAATTCATTTTGGCAGAGAATGAGCATTGGAAAAAGACACTTATTCTTAGGAAAATAGTTCTACCCAAAAGTCTGTGTGTTTACTGAATTTATAAGTAAGGCTAAGAAAGAAATAAAATAGTTATTTGAAAAACGAGAGTTGGTAAAATGGGAGAGAGGTCTGCATTAGTATTGAGTAACCAATAAAGCACTTGGAGGCCAAATGACATTTTGAGAGACTGTTTGCAAAACTGAATGAATTCTTCTTTCATTTATTTTAAATATAATAATACATGTAAGAGATGCCTTATCATTTAGCTTGCTTGTGTTACCTTCCCTTAGATGAATGGAAGCAGAAGATTCTTGTTTAGGAATGCAAGTTCAGGCTAATACTAATCTAAGCAAAAACAAAATGAAAATCATATACTAGACTTTGAATCATCTGTAACTCCACGGCAGACAACTGAGAATTTATGGTGCATACCTAGTGCTGCATTGGCTATCTCAGAGTTTTGGAACTATCACTAGCTCTCCTAATTGAGGTAACTAGGTAATTCCCTTGAGGAATTGTTAATTGTGGAGGATCTATAGACAGGAGGGTGTATTTTACAAACTCATCCTTAGAGACCATCTATGGTGTCTTACAATATAATTGATTGTAGTAAACTATATTTCGCACATGTTGCAAAATCCAAGGGAATGCTCTAATAGTCATAACAAAAACATTATTCCAAGAAAGATGAATCCTCAAACATGTTTCATATGAAAGCATTACAAAATATATCCTTTTAATTTCTAAAATCTCTAGAAATTCAAAATCCCATAGGGTTTCTTAGAGTTGCAAAGAAAAACTATCAGCTTTCATTTCTTTTCAAGACTTTGTAGGTCACTTTTTAATTTAAACTGCTTACATAACCTATAAAATGCAGTTAAACCAAGCAATTGTTATCAATCATGACTCTACAAGTGTAACCTTTAATTGTATTTTTATGACTTGTTCAAAATCTATCACTTTATTTAAATGTTGCATTTTCCCAGCCCTCCTGTCCAGGAAAAGAAAAACTGTTTTACTAAATTGTATGAAAATGGTCTATCAATACCATTATTGCTAAAACTGTAGAAAGATTTACCCAAAATTTCAAAATGCATGGGAGGTAGGTTTCTCTTATCTGTTTATCCACAACGTATGGACTGTGCATGTTATTTTTCTCTAGTGGAAACCACTGTTATCATAATTCACAGCTTAATTCTAAAATAGTAATTAATAAAAATGCATGCAGAGATCTTTTAATGCCTTAATACTGCAGTGTTTTCCTGAGGCATATGCATAAATGTGATAGAGATAGGTTTTTACCCTATGAGTACAGGTTTCTTCAAATGCCATGATTTTAAAAGTCTGATATTTTGGAAATAATGTATTTTTTATAAAGAAAGCATAATTATATACTTACATCCAGAATCATCACATATTTAGTCTAATAAAATGGCTCAGAACTTGACAATAATCCTTGAATGGTATAAATATTCATTCAAAGATAGAAATGAACACAAACAGAACCTTCTTAGAGGTTAAAAAATATATATCAAAATTATTTTTATGGGCCAGAACCAGAAAGAAGAAAGCAACATTTTCAGAAAATATGAGATGTTAAGCAGAGATTCTAAGAAATACATAATCTGCTGAAAATATCTAAAAATAATAGATCATTTCCTTAGAATATACAAGTTAAAAGTATCCTGTCAAGATTGACAACTTTGCTGTAATATGCATTATATAATCTAATCCAAAGGATTCTTATTTTTTATAAAAATGCATTTGAAACACACAGAACTCTGTCCTTTATTTCCACAATGGAGGCTCATTCTACATTGAAGAAAGAAATGTTCCACTTCCTTCAAAATGAGTACAAGGAGATTTGTCAATTAGCTATTATTTGAGGAAATTCTTTGTTGCTCAGTTTGTAAATTATTTGGAAATCTTTCTCCTCCTACTTAATCCCTATTTCATTAACACATTTTTTTTTAAGTCTACAATGGTCCAGATACTCCCGTGGTACTTGAATGCCCACAATGAACAAATCGGACTAAAATTTCTACTTCAGGGTATTCTAGCAGGGAGAGCAGAATGGGAAATGTTGGGGCTAAGGTGGGTGAAACTTTCAGTTGGTCTCTAGGACTTGCCTCACTGAGGAAGTCACATTTGAGCAAAGATCTGGAGGAAGTAGAAAGCTATCCATGTTCTATCTGGCATGCATCTGGTCAGACAGAACAGCTAGTGCAAAGGCCCTGGTACAGAGGTTGATCAGTGTTGAGAGAAGAGCAAAACGGTCATTGCGGCTGGAGTTGAGTGAGAAAGAGGGAGAATTGCAGCAGGCAAACTGAAGGCGCCTAGACTGCAGAGTGCTCTGTGTCTCTAGTAAGGCTTGTTTTCATTTTGAGACAAGAAACTATTGAAGAGTGCTGTGCAAAGGAGCAAGATAAGGTAATTTCCTTTTGCAATGATTGTTTGGGATGCTGAGTTGAGAATAGACTGCAAGGGACCAAATATTGAGGCAGAAAGATGACCTAGGAGACATGTGAATTAATGCAGGTAAAAGCCAACAGAAACCTGGACCAGGATAAGAATAGTGGATTTTGTGAAGTAGTTGAATTCTTGACATATTCTGAAGATGGGACGAATAGATACAGATGTCACAATGAGTGAAGTAAAGAACAACAAGGTTTTAAAGTTGGTGAACTGAAATAATGGTGTCAACATTTACTAAGAGAAAAGGCTGAAGGAGGAGCTGGTTTGGGGGGCATATCATTTGCCAAATTTGTAACATGTTAGGTTTAAAATGCCCAAAACACATGCACGTGGAATGTCAATCACTCAGTACAATACATAGATCTAAAACCCAAGCAACAGATTTGGGGGGAGTCACTTGATGTAGATTATATGGAAAGTCATGAGAATTTATGTAATAACCAAAGGAGTTGGTGCAACAGAAAAAAGAAGTTGTTTAAAGACTGAACCTTGCTTTTATTGTTGTTGTTGTTTGTTTGTTTGAAGGTTCAAGAAAGTAAGGAGGAAAGAGAAAGAATAAAAGTACTTGATCATATTGGCTCCTGATAGCAGTACAATTCATGATTTTGATTATCTAGGGACTAATTGATGGCTCCTTTTTAGTTCAGTTGATTAATTCATTGAATAAGTTGGCCAAATGGAAAGTAAATTAAAAATATGATTGCAGTATGTTGTGGAAGGAGCTATGAGAGAACTTTGAACAATTACAACATATGTATGCACAGGAAGATGGGGAAAATGAGACTAGAAATATAAGTGGAGATTATATTTATTGAAACTTTACCCTTGAAGCTATAGTGACTACAAAGTATTATAGTCTGCAGGATGGCAAATGGATATCAGAGATTAGGCTCACAGTAGGATCAAAAGATTTACAGCATTTCAGACAAGAAATGAGGAGTGTTTGAATGAAGGAAATAGAAGTAGAATTGGAGAGAAGTGTATACATTCAAAAAGATATTAAGACAGTAGAATCTGCACATTTGTAAAGCAATATGGTGTGAAGGATAGGAACACAGAGGAGTTCAGGAGAATATCAAGTTTTAATTGGGATGGTTAGAATATGAAATAGGGGAAGAGAAGGAAAGATGCATCTAGTTTTAAACATAATGGATCATGTGCTGCCTCTATGATATCTATTTAAATTTTGCAGTTAGCTGTATGTATTGGGTCTAGAGTTCAGAGAATTCAAGGCTAGAGATCTTTTTTTTTTTTTTTTGGCCGTTTTCATATGACTGAAGTTGAAACATTGTGATTAGACAGGGCAGTCTAAGGTCTAAGTTGAGAAGAAATTAAAAAGAGAACAAGACAGCAGCCTGAGAATGTGCCAATATGAAAGACACTTTTTTCTTAACCAATAATGTTTCTATTCTCAGGGATTGAAGAAGTGATAAATCCCTCACAAATGGGGATGAAAGCTTTTCCCATTTTTCCATCCATTCTTTTGTCCCCTATTACCTCCAAATCTTCCATAAAAATGTACATTTCCTTTTTTGGTCTCAAAAATAATTTTTTAATCATACAGCAACAATTTTTAAACTTCTGCCTTTTCATGCTTCCTTTCCTCATTTATTATGGATATGGCAAAGACCACATACTTGTTTACCAAATGGCAACCCCATTAATCCATGCAACTTTTAGAAAAGTGTAGCTTGGAACATGGATACATGGAGCTAAACCACCACAACTGCTTATGAGCTGAACACACACACTTAAGGGAAAACTGGAAACGACACCAAATTATGTCTTAGATTATTTTTTCAGTTACCTCCTTAATTGGACCTACATATATTGTATATATAGATTTTATATTTTTTCAATGTTACAATGAAGCAACTAAGTGTAATACAAATAGGAGTCACATAAAACAAACAAGAGACTATTTTCAATTCTAAACTAACCAAGGGCAATTTAACTTTGTACCTTCAGTATTTCACAGATACACTGCACTGGTCGATGGTTCATGGAATGTAAATGTGTTATATCAGACTTTCTGGTCTTGCTATAGTCCTTTTCTATGATTAGGTTTGGGTATACTGGGCAATACCTTGTGGCAATTTTATCTGAAAGCTTAGACTGACAGATCTCTTCATCTTCTGCTCCCACATTTACTTTGGGGTTTGGTATACAGTCATTTCATTCACACTAAAATATTCAGATCTCTACTAACTATGTCTGTGCTGGTTCTGCTTTTCTCCTGCTCTGGAATGGAAGCCTTTCAAAGACCCATCAAAGTGAAAGCAGTTAAGCACCAGCACATTGAAAAGTGGTCTGCATCCAAATTCCGTGGTCTTAAAGAAATCTTTATCTGAGGAACTGAAATTCCGAACGCCACTAGAACCCCTGAGATCTCCAGGCTCTCTTTGTTAATCATCTCCAAATCAAATCCGTGGGCAGAAGTTACATCTCCAGGGCACTTCCGAAATATGGCTGATCTCAGCAGTCAGTGGAAGTAAGTACGAGTGAACATATTGAAGAACTTTTTCACCTTTAAAATTTTGAAAATGTTTTTTATGTTTTAGATACTATGAGGAAGAAAGAGAGAAAACTGGCTTGCTAAAAGCAGTTTTCAATGGTCTTTGCCATTACTAAACCATAAATAATGTTCATTGTGGAGCCTAGTACATATTTATGTAATTCTTACATTTTGGCATGTTGCAATTGGCTTGGCATCCTTTACTTGTGAAAGAGCATAGTTCGTAACAGCAGAGGGATTGCAGGTCAGTATTGTGGTTCATTGCCAGAGTTGCCCAGACACTGTTTGCCTGATTCTTGGTACCAGTCCAGGTGGTTGGTCCCTGAAATCTACTTGAATGATGCTCACTTTCAAATTAACCTCATCAGTCTAGAACTGTAGTAATCAAAATGGTTAATCCCAGTCTTGCCTTGCCTGAACCTTAGCCAGTTGCTGACTACAATACTTTCTCTTTGCTTGCTTTATGTGCATGAGTTTACCAGAGAATAAATGGCCAGGCGCCATTTGGAGTAGAAACTTAACATTTCTGAAAAAGCTATAAAACTAACCCAAGTGCAGAAAGAGCCTGAATCACCGGGTTCAGGCATTGTAGAACAGTCAACTCACAATCTTCTGATTTTACTTTCCAATTTTCGGTCCGGGAGATAAATGTTGGACTGTTATCGATAGTTAGGAGAGGGAGACACAAGTTAAATTACTAACAGATTGCAAAGGACTCTAGATGCTTTGACCCATCCTAGCTGCTTTATATAATATTCCTCTAATAATAATAGATATCTCATTGT
>PVIY010054013.1:0-14474 GCA_004026745.1 Myrmecophaga tridactyla | reverse complement strand
CTGTCAATACTGGGATCCCATTAGTCCTTTCTTTTTGAGAGGTTTTTATTAAGAGAGGCATTTTGGCTCGGGGGGGGGGGTGGTCTTTCTTTTTGGGACTTCAGGCAAGACCATAACCACATGGGTTTTTCTGTTAAAAATTCAATCCAAATTGGTATATAGGGGATTTGGTCAGGGTGGCTTGGATTATCAAAAATTGTTCTTTGGAGTTTATAAGCCACAGGTAGATCTGTGGTTCCCTCAGGAGGCCACCCAGAACCAAAAGTTGGCCACTCCTGTGAGCAGAATTTTTTCAAGTTGAAGGCGTTGACAGGGGCTCTGTAGTCTCCAGCCTTCTGCTGAAATTCCTGGAAAATTTTCAAAAAACATTGAAGGGGAGTATGGACAGATAAGCTTGACTGACCCATGGCAATTATGACAAGAATGACACAGAATGCAACAGAACAACACAGAATGTGATGAGACCAACAGATGAGAGAAGGGACAAACTAAACCAAGATACACAAAAGCCTTATCCTTAATTGATTCCTAACCAGAAACCCTGGGCAATGGCTGGATCTGGGACCTGACCTTGGAAGTAATGCTGCGTCCAGCCTTCCAGAGGTCCCTGACCTGGATCCAGTAACAGACCTGTACTCACCGGTGAGGTTCCCAGAAACAGATGACTCCACCAGATTTTGTATAATTTCGGAGGGTCCTGTAGAACCGGCCTGGTTCCTGGTCCTGGCCTGGGGCAGAGGAATGTCTCTCCGAGGCCTTCCCCTAGGCCAGACCTCAGTTCCGGGGGCAGTCCCCAGGACCTGTGGTCACCAGATGTCCCATTAGGGACAATCTCGCTGGGACCTCCAAATGTTGTAGGGCGCACCGAAAGAGAGACCACATAATTCAAAACTGCAGGCCAATTTGGAGTCTTTATTAGCCGGCCGGCGACTGTCTCAGAAACTTCCAAAAAGGAAGATTCGGAGAGCAGCCCCTAGAGGTTTTCAAGGTGTGCTTATAAAGGCTAAAATTATGTTGTTTAATATAATTTTTGTTTGCAGTTTAATATAATTAACTGTTTGCAGTTGCTAGTAAGCAAGTGTATCATAGAAGCAGAAAAATGCCATTAGCTGTTGTCAAAACACATGCCGTTCTCTCAGTTTCCTAACATTGGTTATTGTTTAACTCTTGGGGATATTCCGCCCCAATGTTGTGGGGCCTTTTGTTGCCTGGACCTGATTAATTGCTCCTGCTTGGGCCTGACTGATTGCTCCTGGCCCTCCACAAAACATGTTTAATTTCCAAATAAAACACAATAACAGGTGTTCTGCCTAGCAATCCTCAACTGTCCTAGCACTACATCTCTCCAGAACAGGGTGCAAGTCTTCAGGTAGCATTCACTCTTACACTTCATATCCTATAATTTAAATATTACAACATGAACAATACAACTTACGTCATATGATAAAAGGAAAACAAGATATTTGCTTATGCATAAATGTAAGCATATTCATAACAAACACGGAGGAAATATTCATACAATCACAGTTCTTGCTTTTGTAACTGGCCATGTGGTCATAGTTCATATTTATCATTACCTTCTTCTACTACCCATTTCATACTCCCTTTGCCCTCAGCAAGCACTTGAGCTGTTCATCGTTTTTCGCTGGGTGGGGTGACTCAGACCTTCATTCCTGAGGTTTCTGGGCCATTGATAGTCCTGCCTGGATTGGGTTGTTGCAGCTTTCCAGTGACTTTAATCACAGGGTATGGTAGCACTAAGAGATGTCCTAGAGGATCTCCTGTATTCCAGGAAAACTCTTCTTTACCTCCATTGTGTAATTTCCCCTTGAGAGTCAGGATTAATCACCCCAGATAGAACAGTAATTCCCTTGTGTGCCTGTTGACTCAGTGGCACGAAAGGCCCAAAGTGGCCAGGTGGCAGTCTTTCCAGTTCAATGGAATCATTGTTGTGTCTCCTGGAAGGAGGAATCCTCCTTTTGGAACTAAGACCTGTAGACCAACAGAGCTTAAGATTCCAGGGACAGGAAGCAAAAATTTTCCTAGTGGATCACTAAGGGTTATAGTGAGTGGTGCCACTTCCACATCTACCCTTTGATTCCAGGGCCCATGAATCCTGGCTATGGGAGAAACAGCACCACAGAGTAGATGCCAATTCAGAGTATACACAGCCTTTTGGAGAACATTGCAAGATATTGCCACCTAGTTGGCAGTGTAATTGGGTCTTCAAAGGCCATTCCACCATTCTATCAACCCAGCTGCCTCTGGATGGTGGGGAACATGTTAAGACCAGAGAATTCCATAAGCATGTGCCCATTTTTGCATTTCATTTGCTGCGAAGTGGATTCCTTGATCAGGAGCAATGCTGTGTGGTATACCATGAGGGTGGATAAGGCATTCTGTAAGTCCGTGGGTGGTAGTTTTTGCAGAAGCATTGCATGCAGGGAATGCAAACCCATATCTGGAGTATGTGTCTATTCCAGTTAGACCAAATCTCTGCCCCTTCCATCATGAAAGTGGTCCAAGGTAATCAACCTCTCACCAGGTAACAGGCTGATCACCTCGGGGAATGGTGCCATACTGGGGACTGAGTGACAGTCTCTGCTACTGGCAGATTGGCATTTAGCAGCGGCCATACCTAGATTGGCCTTGGTGAGGGGAAGTCCATGTTGCTGAGCCCATGCATAACCTCCACCCCTACCACCATGCCCACTTTGTTTGTTAGTTAAACTGAAATGGTTTAAGGCATTTGTGATATTTTGATGGAGTGAATGTATTTTATACATGGAAAAAACATGTCTTTTTTGGGGTCCAGAGAGGGGAATGTGCTGGTTCAAATCTATCATGTACCCCAGAAAAGCCATGTTTTATTCCAGATCCAATCTTGTGGGAGCAGCGTTTCTTTTAGTCCTGACTCAATACTATAAATTGGAATCTTTTATTAGATTTTCTCCAGGCAGATGTGACACATCCAATTGTGGGTCTTAACTTTGATTAGATGGAGATATGACTCCACCCATTCCAGGTGAGTATTGATTAGCTCACTGGAATCCTTTAAAAGATGAAACATTTTGGAGAGAGAGCCAGAAAACAACAGAAATGACAGAAACGAGATAAATGATAGAGGCCTCAGAGCCGATAGAACTTCATAGCAGAGCTGACACAGATGAGGACACATGGAGAACAGAGATACAGATGTTTGGAGATGCTAGGAATCCAGGAGATGTGTCATCATGAGATGTTAAGCAAGCCAGAACCTGGAGAGGCAGATGCCAGCCATGTGATTACCCAGCTGACAAAGGTGTTCCTAACCCATGGACCTTCCTTGAATTAAGGAACTTCTTGTTGGTGCCTTTAATTGGGCATTTGCATTGTCTTAGAATGATAAATTTGTAACATATTAAATCTCCTTTTTGTAAAAGCCATTCCAGTTCTGGTATATTGCATTCCATCAGCTTACAAACTAACACACCCCCATACTCCAATTACTTAATTGTATATTGTCTTTATTTTCTTACTCATCTGTCCACATGCTGGATAAAGGGAGTGTCAGTCACAAGTCAATATCTTTTTGTAATAAAAATGTTCAGAAAACTAGGAATAGCGGTGAACTTCCTCAACTTAATAGAGAACATCTATTAAAAAATCTATAACTAACATAATAGTTAATGGTTAGAAACTACATGCTTTTCCCCTTATTTTGGGAAGAAGGCAAGGATGTCTCTTCTCACCACTTTTATTCAACATCAAATTGGAAGTCCTAGATAATGCAATAAGGCAAGAAAATAAAATAAAAGGTATACAGATTGGGAAAGAAGAAAAATGATCTCTGTTTGCAGACGCCATGATTGTTTGAGTAGAAAATCCTAAAGAATCAACAAAAATTCCTGGAACTAATAAGTGCAAAGTTGCAGGATATGAGATTGATAGACAGATGTTAATTGCTTTCTTATATATTCAGCAATGAACAATTGGAATTTGAGATTTAAAACACTATATTTAAATCATTGCTGAAAAAGAAAAAGAAATATTTAAGCATAAATATAACAAAATAAGAACATATAAATGAATGGAGAGATATTTCGTGTTCATGGATAGGAAGACTCAATATTGCTAAGATGGCAGTTCTTCCAGACTTGACATGTACATTCAATGCAACCTGAATCAAAATCCAACCAAGCCATTTTGTGGATATCAACACATTAATTCTAAAGTTTATATGGAAAGAGTCATAATAGCCAACTCACTAGAACAAAGTCAGAGGACTGACATTACCCAACTTTATAAAGTTACAGTAATCAAAACAGTGTGTTAGTGGTGAAAGAATAGACAAATTGATCAATATAATAGAATAAAGAGCCCATAAATAGAGCCACACAAGTATTGTCAAATTATCTTTGACAAAAGAGAAAAGGCATTTTAATGGAGAAAAGATAGTATTTTCAACAAATAGTGCTGGAACAGCTGGGCATCCACATGAAAAAAATTTAGACTCAGACCCTACACCTTACACAAAAATTAGCCCAAAAACAGATCATGTGCCTAAATGTGAAAAATAAAACTTTTGTGAGAAAACATAGGAGAAAAACTAAGTGACATTAGGTTTGGTGAAAATGCTTAAAAAATGACGCCAATAGCACAATCCTTGAAAGAAAAAAAAATTGGTTTAAATTGGACGTCATTTAAAAGTAAAAACTTCTGCTCTGTGAAAGACACTGTTAAAAGAATGAAAAGACAAGCCCCAGACAGTGAAGAAATATTTTCAAAACATGTATTTGATAAAGGACTGATATCCAAAATGTACAAAGAACCCCTACAACTCAACAATAAGAAAACAAACAATTACAAAATGGACAAAAGATCTGAACAAACACCTCATCAAAGAAGATATAAATATCACAAATATCCATATGAAATGATGCTCAACATACGCCATTAGGGAATTGCAAATTGAAACAACAATGAGATATCACTACATTCCTATACAATGACCAAAAACCCAAACGCTGACAACACGGAATGTTGACAAAGATGTGGAGCAAAAGGAGCTCTCACTCATTGCTGATGGGAATGCAAAATGGTACAGCCACTTTAGAAGACAATTTTGCAGTTTCTTTCAACGCTAGACATAGTCTTATCATATAATTCAGCACTCATAGTCTTAGGTATTTACCCAAATGAGTTGGAAACTTATGTCCACATGAAAACATCTCCATGAATGTTTAAAGGAGCTTTATTCATAATTGCAAAAATTGGAAGCACTCATGGTATTCTTCAATAGCTGAATGGATAAGGAAACTGTGGTACCTCCCCAAAATGGAATATTATTCAGTGAAAAAATAAATGAGCTTAGAAGCAATGAAAGAAAAAATAGATAAATAGGACCTCCTCAAACTGGAATACTTCTGTGCTTCAAAGGACTTTGTCAAAAGGGTGAAAAGGCAGCCAACTCAATGGGGAAATATTTGAAAACTGCACATCTGAAAAGGGTTTGATATCCAGAATATATAAAGAAATCTTACAACTCAACAATAAAAAGACAACCCAATTAAAAAGACACGAATAGACAGCTTTCCATAGAGGAAATACAAATGGCCAAAAAGCACATGAAAAGATGTTCAGCTTCACCAGCTATTAGTGAAATGCAAATCAAAACCACAAAGAGGTATCATTTCACACCTATTAGAATAGCCACTATAAACAAACAGGAAACGGCAAGTATTGGAGGAGTGTGGAGAAACAGGAACACTTATTCACTGCTGGGCAAATGTAAAATGGCACAACTGCTGTGGAGGATGGTTTGGCTATTCCTCAGAAACTAAATATAGAGTTGCCTTCTGATCCAGCAATCCTGCTATTCAGAATATATCTGGAAGATCTGAAAGCACGGACATGGACAGATATTTGCACATTGATGTTCATGGCGGATTGTTATTGTTATTCACAATTGCAAAAAGATAGAAACAACTCAAGTGTCTATCAACTGATGAATGGATAAATAAAATGTAAATACACACCATGGAATATTATTCAGCAGCAAGGAGTAATGAAGTCTTGAAGCACTTGACAACATGGATGAACCTTGACAATATTATGTTGAGTGAGATAAATGGGGTACAGAAGAACAAATATTGTATGATCTCATTAATATGAAATAATTATATATAAATTTATATACATAAAAATCTAGAATATAGGTTACCGAGAGATAGAATGAGACTAGAGAATGGGAGTGATTGTTTAATATGTGCAGACCTTTTAACTAGGTCGAACTTAATCACTAGGAAATGGATAGAGATGATGGTAACACTTCTTTGTGAGTATAACTAACAGTGCTGCATTGTGTGTGAATGTGGTGGAAAGGGGAAATTTAGCGTCATGTATGTCACTAGAAGAAAAGCTGGAGGTTAAAACACAGGAATGTGGGCCACGGTGGCTCAGCAGGCAAGAATGCTTGCCTGTCATGCCAGAGGACCCGGGTTCGATTCCCAGTGCCTGCCCATGTAAAAAACAACAACAACAAAAAACCACACAAAAAAAACACAGGAATGTATAACAGTCAACCTTGCGTTGGATGATAAATGTGATTAACTGTGCAAACATAAAAAGGTTATTTTATGAACTAGAACAAACGTATGACACTGTTACAAGGAGTTAATAATAGAGTGGTATATGGGGAAAATATACCTATTGCAAACTATGGACTACAGTTAGCAGTAATAGCTGTTACAAGGAGTTAATAATAGAGTGGTATATGGGGAAAATATACCTATTGCAAACTATGGACTACAGTTAGCAGTAATAGCTTAATATTCTTTCATCAACAGTAACAAATATACCACATCAATCCTAGGGGTCAATAATGGGGGAGATAAAGGGTATCGGATATTTGGGGCTTTCCTTTTCATTTTTATTTCTTTTTTAGAGTACTGAAAATGTTCTAAAATTGATTATGGTGATGAATGCACAACTGTGTGATGACGCTGTGAGCCATTGATTGCATACTTTGGATGGATTGTGTGATGTGTGACCATATCTCAAAAAAAATTGCATTAAAAAATGGATGAGGGGGTGCACAGGTAGTTCAGTGGTTAGAATGCCTGCCTTCCACTCGGGAGACCCGGGTTTGATTTCCAGACCATGCACCCCATCCCACCCCCCCCAAAAAAAAAACTGAATGAGGAACTCCTCTTTGAACTGATATGGAAAGATCTCAAAAATATATTGTAAAAAAATAAAATAATAAAACACATCTTTTTAATTTAAAAATGAGCTTATAATTACCATATGACTTGACAATCCCACTTTTAGATATATCCCCCAAAGAATTGAAAGCACAAACTTGAGCAGATATTTGTACACCAATGTTCATAGCAGCATTATTCACAATAGCCAAAAGTTAGAAGCAATGCTGGTGTCCATCAATGGATGAATGGATAAAGCAAATGTAGGGTTTATATACAATGGAATATTATTCAGCTGTAAGAAAGAATGAAGTTCTGATACTTGAGATAACATGGATGAACCTTGAAGGCATCATGTTGAGTGACAGAAGTCAGATACAAAGGGTCAGATAGTGTATGATTTGACCTATATGAAATAACTGGGTGTGGGGTTTCTGTTTGGGTGGTTATCATTCACAACATTGTGAATGTGATTAATCTCACTGAATTGCATGTCAGGGAGTGGTTGAGATGGGAAATTTTATGTTGTATATATGTTTCCGCAATTTAAAGAGAGAGAGAGAGAGAGAGAGAATCAAAAGAGACAATAACAATTAAATGCAATGCATGATACTGGGCTGGGTCTAATAATGGAGGAGAAAATGCCCCAGAGCACCTTTATTTTATTTATAAAAAATTAGAATATAGACTGTAAGCTATATATCATGTTAAATTTCTTGAACTTGATAACTGTACTTAATTTAAGGTGGTGTTTTAGTATACTTGTTGCTAAAGCAAAGACCATACAATGGGTTGGCTTAAATGATGAGAATTTATTGGCTCACAGTTTTGAGTTTAGAAGAAGTCAAAGCAAGGCATCATCAAGGTGATGCTTCTTTCCTGAAGACCAGCATTCTGGGGCTGGCTGCTGGATATCCTTGGTTCTGAGCTCCTCCACATGGCAAGGCACACAGCAGCCTCTCCTGGCCTCTGCCTTCCCTTCCAGATTCACTTGACTTTCAGCTTCTGGCTGCTCCTTCTGTGGGTTTTATTTTCTCCATGGCCTTCCCAATATGGTCTTCAGTAACAGGATTAAGACCTATTCTGGGCCATATCCTATCTGTAGGAACCTCATCAAAAGGTCCTATGTACAAGGGTTCACACCTATGGGCATGGATTAAGTTTAAGAACAAGTTTTTGTGGAGTACAAAGCTCCAAACGACAAGTGGTTGCAGAAGTCAATATTCTTGTTCTTAGGAAAAATACATGCGGCTGCTCTGGTGGTTCAGCGGTAGGATGCTCAGCTACCATGTGGGTCCCATTTTGGCCCATGCACCAAAAAAGAAGACAAAGAAGGAGAAGAAGATTTAAGTAAATGCCCCTGGATAGAAAGATTCAATGTTTTCCTGACCAAAAGGGGGAAAAGAATTGTAACAGATAAGGTATCAGTGACTGAGAGAGTTCAAACAGAGTCGAGAGGCTACTCTTATGCAAGCTTTGGCTAGATATTGCTTTTATCATGGTTTGCCAAACCACAACCAAAACCATTCCTGCTATCCTTAAAGAACACCTAGGGCTCTATCTGAGATTCTACAAAGTTTCCATGCAATAAGATTACTTTCCCAAAACCTATAACTTCAGATGGGTTCCTAGGCCATATAAGTCCTGAAACCCAGAGGGGCCAGCCTCTCCAGAATATCAACTAGCTCCATCCCCCTCTCCTATATTATCGACAACCCCTTCCAACATGAAAAAGTTAGAATGAGCATAGCCCAAACGCCCCTAAAGAGTGGGAGAAAGGTCAAAGGAGAAGGTTGAGTTATAACAGAGAATATAGGATTTAACAAATGAGTATGACTGCTGAATCATTATATTGATATTTCTTTTAGTCTCCAGTGTCTTGGAGCAACTAGAAGGAAAAACCTAAAATTGTGGAACTGTAACCCATACCAAGCTCTGAAATCTGCTCTGTAATGAATTGTTGTAGTATGCTTTGAAATTTATTGCTTTTTTGTATACATGTTATTTTTCACAATAAAATAAAATAAATAAAATAAAAAGCAACTGAGGGGTGGATGGGTAGTTCAGCGGTAGAATTCTCACCTGCTTTGTGGGAGACCCGGGTTCAATTCCTGGCCCATGTACCTCCCCGCTCCAAAAAAATAAATAAATAAAAATAAATAATTGTGAAAAAGAAAGCATGGCAAAATATTAGTGGTAAAGCCTAAGTGGTGAATATACAGGTATTTAGTGTGGAACTCTCTCAACTTTGCTGTATGTTAGAAAAGATTCATAATAAAATGCAGAAATTAAAAAAAAATGAGAATAGCCATGAAAAAAATACATGGAAGTGTTAAGTGTTCAAGGAGCAGGATGTAGCACCTACTCCCAAACATTTAGAAAACAGATAGATGAATAGACAGCTAGTGAGCTTGCTAGCTAGATAGATGGACAGATAGAATGATATGGCAAATGTGGCAAAATGTTAAAAGTTTGTGAATCTGGATATATGGGTGGGGGATTGTTGGAGTTTTCTGTATGGGTTTTGTATTATTTTTTCAACAGTCACGTAGGTTTGAAATTATTTAAAAGTAAAATGTTTTTTCTTAAAAAAGCACCCCCCTCCCCCAAATAAAGGGAGAAATGAGCTATCAAGTCTTGAAAAGACTTAGAGGAAAGTTCTCCTCCTATTCTCCTCCTCCCCTCTTCTTCTTCTCCTTCTCCTTTTTATTGCCCTCTTCCTCCTTCCCCAAACTCCTAACGTAACTCTTCACCATATTTTATTCTCAGACTCTTCTTTACCTCTTCTGCCTTATCTTTCTTCTTCATCATTTTAAGTAAACTTTATGTCAATTTTCTTCTTTAAAACTTAAGACCTCAGATTCCTGGGCCAATATTTTATGTTAAGGACAAGCTTAGAGTTTATACAAATTTTAAAAGGGTTTTGATGGAATTAGGATAGTATTTTGGTCAGACCAAGGAATACTGAAATTCTACTGTAGATTGCACAAGATCTCTGAGGGAGATAGAGGTGGTGGTGGTGGTGGTGGGGAATGTCACAGAGAGGTAACATAACATTGTTATCATAGGACTTGTGTCCCAAATTCCCGAAACTTGGCCAGAGTCATGATCAAGACTGGCATTTTTTCCCTCCACCTTAGTCCAGACCTAAATCCTAGATGCTGCCACACTTTGGCCTACAAAGGCAGGTGTGGTAGTTAGATTCAGGTGTCAACTTGGCCAGGTGAAGGCACCTAGTTCTGTTGCTGTGGACATGAGCCAGTGGAATGTGAACCTCATCTGTTGTTGATTACATCTGCGGTCGGCTAGGAGACGTTCCTGTTGCAATGAATGATGTTTGATTTAATTGGCTGGTGCTTAAATGAGAGACTTAACGTAGCACAGCCCAAGCAGCTCAGCATACCTCATCTCAGCACTCGCAGCTCAGCCCAGGTCTTTGGAGATGCAGAAAGGAATCACCCCGGGAAAAGTTGTTGGAACCCAGGGGCCTGGAGAGAAGGCCAGCAGAGATCGCCCTGTGCCTTCCCACGTAAGAAAGAACCTCAGCTGAAAGTTAGCTGCCTTTCCTCTGGAGAACTAACAAAATAAATCCCCTTTTATTAAAAGCTAATCCATTTCTGGTGTGTTGCATTCTGGCAGCTAGCAAGCTAGAACAGATTTGGTACCAGAGAGTGGGGTGCTGCTGCAGTTTGCAAATACCAGATATGCTGGAACAGTTTTTTTGAATGGCTAAGGGGAAGATTTTGGAGGAACTGTGAAGAGAGTGATGGAGAAGTCCTGGAGTGCTTGAAGAGACTCTTGGTGTAAATGGAACCACTGCCAATATGGACAAAGGGGGACACAAAAGGGAAAAATTGGAATGTGAAGAGTGAGAACCATGGAAGCTTGGGTCTGACATCAAGAAACCTAGGCCAGGAGAGTGGACCCACCCATATACATGGAGAGAGTGAGTTTACCCTGAAGGGTGAGGATGAGTCTCCCACCTCATTGCAGTGGAAGCGTCGTTCAGCCTCAGGCCTTGGAGAAGGTATTGGACGTTCCTTGGGGAGCTGGGGAAAGCCTGGCTGCCACCACATGGAGGGGTTGAGCATGTGCCCCAGAAATGGCAGAGAGCCCAGGTTTGGCCCCGATGCCTGGAGAGGGTGGAGGCGAGAAAAAGGCGGTCTCTTCAATGTCCCCCAAGGTTGATTTGGAAAGAGGTAGGCCACTGCATAGGCCCTTGGAAAGGGTGGGACTGCCACTTTCTAAAGCCAAAGGATAAATGACTTTCAGACTTTGAAATTCAATGGAGTTTGCCCTGCAGGTTTTCAGAACTGTTTGCGTCTTGTGACCCCTGTGTTCTTTCCAACTTCTCCCCATGGAAATAAAAAGCTGTATCCTGTGAATGTCCTCCTTTGCATATTGGCACCAGATAACCTATTTTGAGATTCATAGGTCCACAGCTAGAAGAGAATTTTTTGCACTTTAATATTGTTTAGGGTGATGAGTATAATTGCCAAGTTGGCAAGGGATGGACATGTGGTAGTTAGATTCAGGTGTCAACTTGGCCAGGTGAAGGTGCTTAGTTCTATTGCTGTGGACATGAGCCAATGGCATGTGAACCTCATCTGTTGCTGATTATATCTGCAGTCGGCTAGGAGACATGCCTGTTGCAATGAATGATGTTTGATTTAATTGGCTGGTGCTTAAATGAGAGTCTCAACATAGCACAGCCCAAGCAGCTCGGCATACCTCATCTCAGCACTCGCAGCTCAACCCAGGCCTTTGGAGATGCAGAAAGAAATCACCCCAGGGAAAGTTGTTGGAAACCAGAGGCCTGGAGAGGAGGCCAGCAGAGATCACCCTATGCCTTCCCACATAAGAAAGAACCTCAGTTGAAAGCTGCCTTTCCTCTGGAGAACTAACAAAATAAATCCCCTTTTATTAAAAGCTAATCCATCTCTGGTGTGTTGTATTCTGGCAGCTAGCAAACTAGAACAGCAGGGAACTGTTGGAATGAAAGTGCCTGAGCTTAAATGAGAGGAGAGCATGATGGCTGGGTTGGGTTTCCCTTTGTCTGGACTTACGGAAGGAGGAAGCAGAAAGGGTCATGGTTATGACTTTTTAATACACACCCAGTAGTTAACTTGGCCCAATCAGTATGACTCAGAAGCAGGAAGGGAAAGGGGATACTAAAGTTGGTCTTGAATGCATCTCTTCTCCTAGAGCTCCATGTCCCTTGTGGGGTAAGGAATAATAAAATATTGCAGTTTTATTGACTCTTCACTAGCCTTTGACTATACGGTTTCCAGTTCATACACAAAATCTGCATTTTAATGGCAAAAGTGGGAGTTGTGACTGCCCCCAGTCAAATTATAACTGAGTGGCACAAAACAGGATTCCATTTTGAATCACCTTATTTTTAACAAACATCTTAATGATTTGAAATTGATTTTTGGATAATGTGGACGTGTGCTTCCCTACTATAAATACTGGAAGCATGAGTCCTTCTGTAAAATTGATAGTAGTGGGTTTATTACTTCAATAATTAGTTAATATTGCTATCTAACTGACATAAAGAAGCTTTATATAAACTATTCTAGAAGGAATACCACAGTTTTGACAGATGGGTTCTTATGTTTATTTATTTCCTCTCGGTAACTTTACAGAGGGAGCCATTTTAAGAAATAAAGGAATAGTGGAAAAGGATGTGGACTTTGGAGCCAGAAAGAACTGGGCTCTTATCATTGGCATGGATAGCTCTGTGAATTTAGGTAATTATTTAACTTTTATGAACTCCAGTTTCCTTAATTGTAAAATGGTGGCAATAATACTGCAGTTTCAAAAGATAAAAATTAACTTAATAATAATAAAAAAGCCAGAGGTATTACCACAATATGAAAATGCCCGCTAATGCCTGGCACAAGTAGTTTGTGGGTGATGAAGGAGAAATATGATTAGAAATTTCTCCCAAACACTCAGATGTGAAAATGTTTGAATGGTTTCCATTAAAGGCAGTTCCATCCTGTCAGGAATATTTTCTATAATGTAGTGTACAATTATAAATGCACCATACATTTTCTTTTTTTATGGGAATCAAGTGAAATAGAATTTACCAGAATTTCTGTTTAGTACAACAAAACCTGTAGCAGTACTACAAACAACGCATATATGTAGGTGAGGTTGTATGTTTTATGCATACCAAATATTGCATTGTATCTTAAAATATTCATGCATATTGCTTCTGCTAAAATCTGGTGGTCCTAATCAGCTTGTTCCATCTCCCTACCCCGTATTATTGACAGCCCCTTCCAACATGAAATAGTTAGAATGACCATAGCCCAAATACCCCTAAAGAGTGGGATAGAAAGATCAAAGGTGATGGTGGAGTTATACAGAAGGTAGGGTTTAACAAACTGGAATATGATTGCTGAATCATTAAATTGATATCTCTTTTAGTCTCCAGTATCTTAGAGCAGCTAGAAGTAAAAATCTAAAATTGTAGAATTGTATCCTGTACCAAACTCTGAAATCTGTTCTACAACTAATTGTTGCAATGTGCTTTTAAATTTATTGCTATTTGTATATATGCTATTTTTCACAAAAAAGGAAAAAAAAGTCGATGTGATGATAAAAAATTATTCCTACTAGCCTCCTATATTCTGGAGCAGCTAGAAGGAAAAATCCGAGAGGATGGTATGGTAGCCCATGACAAACTCTGGGATCTGTCCTGTGACTACTTGTTGAAGAGTGCTTTGAAAACTATTACTTTTTTCTTTCTTTGTTTTGTATATATGTTATACTATTCAATAAAAAGTTTAAAAAAAAGATACAGTAGTAATAAAAACAAACAAAAACAAGAATTTATGGTGCCCCCCCCCAAAAAAAATCTGGTGGTTCTAGATTAGGTCTGAAACAGTATTCAAATTGCCACCAATTCAGCAAATAGCCAGAAAAATCAAGAAACAAAATTTCTGCATATATTCATCAAAAAGTCAATGTATGTGTATTAGAGTAATTTGATTTACACAATTATTGTATCTCAATCCAATGTAGTGGCAATTTAAAAATACATTTTAGTTGCTTTTGTGTATTGCCTTAATTTAGGATTAATGCTTAATATTTCTGACCATACAGCCAAAAATATAGAAAAAAATAAATATGCCAGGGAGTAAATTATAAGGATACATGCATTTTTCTGGATTTTGTGATGTTTTGGTATTTGTCAGCTTTTAACAATTTTAATTTTTGTGATTTAAGTTTTTTCACTTTAAAGAAAAATCCATGTCCACATCTTAAAAAACAAACAAA
>PVIY010054012.1:0-14415 GCA_004026745.1 Myrmecophaga tridactyla | reverse complement strand
GCGCGGCTGCTGGCCGGCCCGGCACTGGCCAGCTCAGGCCGGCGGGCAGAGCCCCCGGGGCGGGCGGTGGGACAGCCCGAGGCCCGCGGCGGAGAGCAGGAGACGCAGGCCAAGCCCCGTCGCCTGCAGGACGCGCTGCCCGCTGGCCAAGGCGTCCGGACGGGTCGTCCCCCCGGAAGGGACGGGCCTGGGCGGCCCAGCACCCCGCGATCTCCCTGCAGACAGGGGCCTCCTGAGGTGGGTGAATGACAAGAGGTGGGGGCGTGATGTCGGACCCCCGCTTCTCCCTGCCTTTGCCGGCTTCGCGGTGTCTCTGGCAGGCAGGTGGCCACGGCTTGGCCCGCCGGACAGCTCCGTCCTTTGGGTGGTGGCCACGCAGCACGTTCGACAGGCGCGGTAGATGCTTTCTAGCCAGCATGCCCCTGCTCTGTGTGACAAAATTATTTTCAGTAGTAATCATGAATGAAATAATCGCTGTGGCAAGGAAACATATGCAGCCAGGGAAACTCTCTTCTTGAACTTCATATATAATCACACAGCAAAAAAATTTATAATTGAATTTTATAAAACCAGTTTATCTTAAAAAGATACAGTCTAGGCAACTTCTTTATTTTCTTGAGTCATTTCTTTCTTTTTAAAACAATTTTAAAAAGAACAAATGTTGATTGAAAAAGCATTACCCAAATTCAGTAAAATGTGTCAGATATAAACGAAAGTTTCCACTTAATGAGGAAATGGTACACTTTGCAAGTCACACTGTGCCACTGTTTACATTTTAAGCTCAAATAAAATCCCCAAGTGGTCACGTAGAATGAAGATATACAGTAACTCAGGTTCTGTTTGTCTTTGGAGCATCTGGGTGTGGTAGGGAGGTAATAGCCCTCCCCCCAAATATGTCCACACCCCAATCCTGGGAACCTGGGAACACGTTACTGTCAAGGCAAAGAGGATTTGCAGTGGTTGAAGGTAAGACCCTGTTACGGGGAGGTTGCCCTGGATTACCCAACATAGCCATATGTATTATCACTTCTAGATATTGGTGGATTTTATTTGCCAATATTTGGTTGAAGATTTTTGTGCCTGTGCCCATGAGTTATTGGTCTGTAATTTTTTTCTTTTTTGGCTTTGTTAATAGGTCATGCTGGTCTCATAAAGTAAGATGAGGAATTATTCTCTCTTCTTCGATTTTCTGGAAGAGATTCTATATGATTGGTATTATTTCTTCCTTAAATGTTTGGTACAATTTTCTAGTAAAGCCGTCTAGGCTTAGAGTTTTCGTTGATGGAAGATTTTTTTAAACTACAGATTCTATTTCTTTAATAGATAAAGGACTATTCAGGTTACTTATTTCTTCTTGAGTGAGTTTTGGTAGTTTGTGTCTTTCAAGGACTTGATCCATTTAATCTGTGTTGTCTAGTTCTAGTACCTCATTACCATTTTGACGTCTGTGGGGTCTGTGGTGGTGAGTCTGCTTCTGTTCCTGCCATTGGTAATTTGTGTTTTCTTAATTATTTTCTTGGTCAGTCTGGTCTAGAGATTTTAAGTTTTTATGGAACTTTTGTCGGAGAATCAGCTTGTGGTTTCAAATTATATTCTCTATTCTTTTTCTGTTTTCAATGCCAATGATTGTTGCTTTACTATTATCTTTTAAGCCCTATCTTTATTATTAATCTTATCTTATACTTTATTACTTATCTTTTAAATACTATCTATTAAGGGTGATATTTATCCTTATTATTTCCTTTGGTTTACTTGGGTTTTATTTACACTTTTTTTTTATTTTTTCTGAACATTTTTTATTGAGATATAATTTACATACACTAAGCTACACAGATATGAAATGCTTAATTCATTGAATTTTTATATGTATGTACACACTATGTGACCGCCAATCAGATCAGATACAGAACATTTCCATCCCTCCAGAAAGTTCTCTCGTGCTCCTTCCCTCCCTATACCGTCACACCCCTAGTCAAGGTACCATCTTGCAAGGCATATACGTGGAATTATACAGTTACACTGTATGCAATATCTATCTTGGTGCCTGTTTCTTTTCTTTTTTTTTTTTTACTGAGACATCTTCACACACACGTTCTATACATGGTTACAACCGGTGTCTCACAGAGTCATCACATGGTTGTGTATTCATCACCGTGATCATTTTTTTAGAATGTTGCATCACTCCAGGAAAAGAAATAAAAAGAAGAAAGAAAAAACTTATACATACCATACCCTTACCCCTCCCTCTCATTGACCACTAGTATTTCCATCTACCTAATTTATTTTACCCTTTGTCCCCCTTATTATTTATTTATTTGTTATCTATATTTTGACTGATCTGTCCATACCCTGGATAGAAGGAGCATCGGACAAAAGGTTTTCACAATCACCCAGTCACATTGTAGACCTTATATCATTATACAGGCGTCTTTAAGAATCCAGGCCACTGGAACACAGTTCAGCAGTTTCAGGTACTTCCCTCCAGCCACTCCAGTACACCATAAACTAAAAAGGGATATCTCTATAATGCATAAGAATAACCTCCAGGATAACCTCCTGACTCTGTTTGAAATCTCTCAGCCACTGACACTTTATTTTGCCTCATTTTTCTCCTCCCCTTTTTTGGTCAAAAAGGCTTTCTCAATCTCTTGATGCTGGGTCCTGGCTCATCCCAGGATTTCTGTCCCACATTGCCAGGGAGGTTTATACCCCTGGGAGTCATGTCCCATGAAGGCAGGAAGGGCAGTGAGTTCACCTGCCGAGTTGTCTTAGAGAGAGAGGGGCCACATCTGAGCAACAAAAGAGGTTCTCTGGGGGTGACTCTTAGGCCTAATTTTAATTACCCTTTGCAGAGATAAGTTTCATAGGGATCAACCCCAAGATTGAGGACTCGGCCTATTGAGTTGGTTGTCCCCACTGCTTGCGAGAATATCAGGAATTCTCCACATGGGGAAGTTGAATATTTCCCCCTTTCTCCCCATTCCCCCCATTCCCCCAAGGGGACTTTGCAAATACTTCGTTTTCACTGCCCAAAGTACTCTGGGATTTATCAGGGCATCACTCTAACCTGGACCAGCCAACACAATCTCATGTCCTATTCAAGATTCCATGTACTTATGATGTTAACTAAACTGACCATACAAGTTATATTAGGAAATGCACTACTCAAAATATAAATTTTGCACCAAATAAACATCTCTCCCTTTAGTCTCACACAGAAATTGAAGTTTTAAAATATGGATAATATCATCCTTTATCTTTCTGGTTTCTTAAATTTGAAATTCTGATTGATATAAGACCTTTTTCTTTTTTAATACAGACATTAATACTACAAATTTCACTCTAAGTACTAATTTAGCTGCACCTTATAACTTTTTATATGTTGTGCTTTTGTTTTAACTCAGTTCAAAATATTTTCTAATTTTGTTTAAGACTTCCTCTTTGGTGTTAGTTTCCAAATATTTGGGGATTTTCCAGATATTTTTCTGTTTGGGATTTGTAGTTCAATACTTTTTGATAAGGGAACATATTTTGTATGGTTTCAGTTCTTTTAAACTTATTAAAGCTGGCTTTATGGCTGAGAATAAGGTCTTTTGGTAAATGTGCCGTATGCACTAGAGGGGAATGAGTTGTTGGGTGGCGTGTGCTGTACATGTCAGTTAGATCCAGCTGGCGAGACTGTGGTTTATGGCTTCAATATCCTTGCTTTTTGTCTGCTCGTTCTATCAGTGGCTGTGAGAGCAGGTTCAAGGCAGGTTGTGGATTTAGCCAGTTTTCCTTGCAGCTCCTCTCTCGTTGCTTCGTGTGCTCCACGGCTTTGCCGTTGGGTGAATGTACACGGAGGTTTCTCTTTCTGGTGAGGGGGTGAATCCAGTGACTTCGCCGTTTTATTATAATTTCCCTCTTCATCCCTGGTCATTTTCCTTATTCTGAAACCTAGTTTGATGGATGTTAATATAACCACTCTAGCTTGCTTTCTTCTCTTCTTTCTTTATTTTTTATTGTGGTGAGATATGCAAAGCGGAGGTATTGTTCTGATCATTCTAAACAGACCGTACTTTGGTAATGGGTACATTGAAAATACTGTGCAGCTCTCACCACTGCCTCTCTCCAGCTGTTTCCACCGTTCCTTCCGGAGCACATGCCACCGGGCAGTAACTGCCATCCCCCGCTCCCGCCCCTCGTCACCACTGCCCCTTCTGCCTCTGTGCGTTTGCTTTTTCTAAGTGTTTCGGTAAGTGGAATCGTGCAATATCTGTCCTTCTGTGTCTGGCTCATTTCACTCAGCGTGATGCCTAAGGTTCGCCCACTGGCGGTGCGGGCCGGCGCTTGCTTCTCGTGGGCGAGTGACATTCCATCGTGCGGACGTGACGCACTCTCCTTATCCGCCGTCTGCCGCTGGACACTCAGCTCTTGTGGAAAATGCTGCGATGAGCATCGGTGCCCCCACTTCTTTGGTGTACGGACCTGGAGTGGAGTTGCCAGTTCATGAGGCAGTTCCGCGTTGAGCTTCCGGAGGAAATGCCTCCCGTTGTCTTCGGGTTCTGACACCTTTGCTATGAAGTGTCCTGGTGTGAGTTTCTTAGGGTCTGTCCTCTCTGTCTTCCCCCGGCACTGCCCATCGCACCGTTCTAACACTTGGCCTACTCTTGGGTCAAAGTGGGAGAAAAAGGAGGAAAAAACGCTGCAGAACTCACCCAGGTTTCAGGTCATTTTTCAGGTTTTGACTTCAGTTCCCACCCTGCTGCAGTCATTGACTCTGCGCTCATCAGAGTTGTCTTGTGCCGTCTGTCCAGAGTGTTTAGAGGCCGTCAGTAGGAGAGAGGGGCTGTGGTCTGCCCCCATCACCCTGGCTGGCACCAGAAGTCACGATACACATTTCTATTTTTATTGCATGGGCAGGCACCAAGAATTGAACCCGGGTCTCCGGCATGGCAGGCGAGAATTCTGTCACTGAGCCACTGTGGCCCTTCTGACAATACACATTTCTAATTGGCCGCCTTATTGGGCTCTTATGAGTTCTGATATTTTTTCTTCTTTTAAAATTAAAAGTATTTGATACAGATACAATGACATAAAATATGTATGCGCATCGTGAGATTTAATAGCCAGCAGGTGCCTGAGAACCCTTGATTCTCCCTGGGTCCCTTCCCTGGTATTGTCCCCTGGCCACCACCGAGGATGGCTGGTCTGAATTACTTTTTATCATCATATTGCTTTCCCTACCTGCGTGTGTGTCCATAATTACGTGGTTTATTTCTCCACAGCCTGTGAAATGGGGTCACACTGCAGGTATTCTTGTGCAGCTTGTCTTACTCGCTCAGAGTGAAGTTTCATCTGCCGATGTATATGTCTGCTCCGGGCGTGAGCGCACGTGAGCGTGTGCAGCCTCACACCGGGCCCGGGCCCACACGCTGGGAGTCCATCAGGGCTTGGGTCGGCGTGGCTGCGCGGTCTGGAGTGAGCTCTCGGAGCAGCCACGCCACCTCACAGCCCTGCTAGTGCCGGAGTCTCCGCTGCCCCCGTCCTTGTCAGCACTTGGCGTTGTCAGGCCTTGCCCCTGTCTCGGGGGGTGCGCGGAATGGAGCCCCACAGGCGTCGTCTTCCTTCCAGGAATGCACAGTATGGTGTGTCGCTGAGGTCTTGGGTTCAGGAATTCTTATGTCTCACTTGGCAGGGCTTCTTTAGTATGAGTGGATGTTACTGAAAAAAATGCTTTTCCTTCATCTGTTGAGATGACAAAAGGTTTTTCCTTTTTATTCCGTTCCTGTGGGGAGATGTGTAAATACGTTTTCCGATTTTAAAGCACACTTTCAATTCTGGAAAAAACCCAGTTTGGTCAGGATGCTTTGGATATATATATATATATTTTACATTGCTAGAGTGATTGCTGAAAGTTTGTTTGGGATTTTGCAAGCGTATTTATTACAGCGATTGTCATTGCTTTGCCTTTCTCCTCCTCTATTTGGGGCATAACAATTTTCGAATCCTCATAGAACTAGCTGGGAATCCTCTTTTTCTGGAAAACTTTGAAATTGGAATCATTTAGGCCTTGAATCTTTGCTAGAACTTGCAGATAAAACAATCTGGGCCGAGTTTTTATATTGTGGGAATATTTCTAAAATACTGATTAAGTCTTTGTTATTTTTATAGTATAATTCAGGTTGACCCTTTAGGATTTGCTGTGGTAATTTGTATTTTCCTTCATCCATGTTTTCAAATTTATTAGTAAAAGATATTTACAATATTCTCTCATCAACCTTTTATTTTCCATTGTCACCTGTGGTAATATCCCCTTTTTCACTCCTAATATTTTAATTTTACTTTTCTGTCTTTTATAAATTGTTTGGTCTTGCCCAAGTTTCATCAACTATATTAGTTTTTTTCAAAGAACCAAGTATATCTTTGTTATTCCCCCCTGTTGGGTCCTTATTTTCCATTTCATTATCATCTGTTTTTATTTTTATTATTTTTCCTCCATTTTCTTTGGATTTATTTTGTACTTTTTGCAACTTTTGAAATTAGATATTTAACTCGTTAATTTTTAGCTTTTCTTCTAATATGCATTTAAGATTATACATTAATCTCTAAGCACTGTATTGTATTATATTCACTATCAGTTTGTGATCCATTATTGTTTAGTTTTAAGATATTTTTAAAATTTCCGTTATGAGACTTTTTTTTACCCATGAGTAATGAGAATCATGTTTTTAAATTTCGAAATGCATTAAGGTTTGGTTTATAAGATTTCTTTATTTGTTATCGCTCTCGAATCTAATCATGTTGTGATCAGAGAAGGCTATTTCCAGGATACAAATTCTCCAAGTCTGTTGAGATTTGGTTTATGCCCTAACATGTAGTCAGTTTTGTAATTTTCTTTGTAAGCGTGAAAAAGAAAGCCTATTGGCCAATTACTAGGTGCAGAGTTCTGTAAATACCATATAGATCAAGTTTGTTACTTTTTTGTGCAAATCTTCTAAATCCGTGCTGATTTTTATCTGCTTGTTCTGTCAGTTACCGAGGGAGGTGGGTTAAAACGTCCAGTGGGCTGCTGGATTTGTCAGTTTCTTCAAGCTGTTCTGTTCTTTGTTTTCTTTACAAAATTTGAAGCTGTGCTAATAGGTCGAGACAAGTTCCGAATTATTACATAGTCCAGTAAAAACGGAAACTTCTTCATTATGTGGTGAGCCTCTTTATCCCTGGTAATACTTTTGGAGTATTCTTTTCCTTCCTTTTCCTTTCATCCTCTCTGTGTCCTGAAGTTTGAGGTGTGTCCCTTCCCGACAGTGGACGATGAGACCGTGTGAACCTGTCTAATCCAACAGCGTCTTCTAACTAGAAGGTTACACTGTTGTGACTGTTGATTTACTCTTATTTATTTCTGCCATCTTTTTTTTAATGCTCTCTCTTTATCATACCAATCTTTACTTTCTGTTCTCGTCTCTTGCATTCTTTGGATTGATTAAGGGTTTTTTTTTTTTTAATTTGCATATGGGCAGGAGGCACCAGGGATCGAACTCCAGACCTCCAGCACGGCAGGTCGGAGCTCTGCCTGCTGAGCCACGGCAGCCGCCCTGATTAAGGGTTTTTATTCTCATTTCATTTCTTTTTTTCCTACTCTCTGGTTTGCCCATTACTTATTACGTTCTTTCAGTGGTCACTCCTGAAAAAGCACACCCAACTAAAACCACATGTAAGGTTAGTCTGTATCTTCACCCTTCTCCAGACTCTATTTGAAAACCATCTGTGCACATGCCTTCTGCCCAGTGCGTCAGCATTCTCGGTTTCTGACCCTACAAACCAGACGTTATCACGGTTGCTTGTTTAGATGTGGCCGTACAGCCGTAGACATTGAATGTGTTCACGTCTGTTCAGATGCAGCCATAGGCTACCATTTTCTTTGCTTCCCATTCCTTCTAGTCTCAGACCTCCTTCTGGAAGCGCTTTTCCTCCTTTTTTTTTTCCCCCTCAACTTTTAATTTTGAAACAGTTTCAAATTTATGGGAAGGTTGCAGAAGTAATGCAAACCCCCAACAAAGAACTCCCACCCCCTCCCGCCAGCCAGCCGGGTGCCCCAGTTGAGCACTGTGGGGCCTTCGCTGTCGCTGTGCCACGCTGACTGCACCTGGAACATGTGTGCCATGTTCCCGGACACCTGGCACTTCCACGCCCATTTCCTGAGAACACGGAGGTTCTCTCGTGTCCACGTTCAGTGCAGTTACAGATCAGGAATGTCAACGCTGGGATGACGCCTGCGCTTTCTACTCTGGTTTTTCATAAGTCCCGATAATGTCCTCCTGGGCGTTTTCTCCTTCATTCTTAGAGCCTGTCCAGGAGCATATATTGCATTTAATTGTCATTGTCTCTTCAGTTGCTCTTTTCTCTTCACTTGTGGGCACATGTATGTGACAAAAACTTTCCCATCTCTGCCACTCCCCACCACCCCGGTCAGTGGGCGTAGCAACATCCACGATGTTGAGTGACCCCCGCCACAGCCCACCGACAGAGTCCGCCCCCCCACCCTGAACAGGGACCCTGCACCCATTTTGCTTTAGCTCCCTGTTCCCCTGCCCCGGTGACCTGTACTTTCCTTTCTGTCTCTGTGTGTTTGCATTTTCTATGTCGTATAAGTGGAGTCATTTTTGAAGGGTGGTTTTGTTGTATATACAACTACACAGCTTTGCATCAACAGTTATTTTCACTCTAAACTTTGAAGGTATTTTCCCACTGCTTCGACATTGGCTTTCAGTCTGTTGGTTGCACGCACAGGTCATCTGTCTTTTCTCTGGGGCTGCTTCTGGGGCCTCTGCAGCTTCCCCGTGATGAGGCACTGAATGGATTTCGAGTCTTCTTCCTTTGGATCCCTTGGGCTTCTTTATTCCGAAAGTTGTTGTCTTTCATCAATTCTGGGAATTTCTCCACTGTCAACCCTTCTAACAGTGCCTCTCTGCCATTCTGTAACACTCATGTAGACGTACATTGGACCTTCTCACATGCTCCTCCATGTCTCATCATTTTTCCTAGTTTCCACATTGTTTTCTCTCTATGCTGCACTCCTTGTAATTTCCTTGGGTTGACTTCCAGTCCACTGATTCTTTCTTCAGCCGTGCTCATCTGCTTTCTGTCCTTCCTCCGTAAAGCTGTCTGTATTTTCTTCAGGCTTATTTTCTGGTGCACAGGATTTCTAATTCTCTATTCAGTTGTGTTTATTGGGTGTTTGGCCTTTTGAATGACTGGAATGTTTTTATGATTCTATTCTTTCTGTCTTATTCTCTTCCTGGTCATTTTTATATTCTTTTATTCTTGCTCATGTTTTCTTTTCCCAGTTTCATTTTATATCCTGCATTTCGTAATCCATTTCCATGGCCTAGGTGGACCCAGGTGTGTTGTTTGTTATTTGGGCTAATCTTTTACATGTTGCCTCATTTCTGTGTATGTGACGTAATTTTCAAAAACAGGGTGTGGTGTGTGTGTGTGTATTTGAATTTGTCTGAGGCCTGAATTCAGCTGTGTCCCTCCAGAGAAAATGTGTTTGCTTCCGGCAGGTCCCTGGAGCACTACAGGTTTGGAGCTGCCTTAAATGGCAAGGGTCTTTTTATTTTGCCCTTTTACTTTTTTAATCATGTGAAGAGTATAAATTCAGGTCCCAGGCCCTTATCAGGGCAGGCCAGTGCCACACATTCTCCGGGGATTGAAAACAAAGCAGAACTCTTCCCAGTACCAAGGCTGAGACCAGTTTCTTGCTGGCCAGGGGCCACAGAGTTCCCTTATTCGCTCTCTCACGCAGGATGGCCCTTCCTGAGTGGTGGCCTCTGACCTGCCCCCACCTTTGTGATCCCGGCTTGGTGCCCAGTCCCTGGGCACGGAAGGCTGACAGTGCCCCACCTGCCCTGGGGCCCCAGCCCACACCCCCAGCGTCATCTGTGTGGCCAACATGCTGCTTTGTTTAGAGGCTCTGCGGGGGCCACCTCACGGCCTCTGGTCCAGTGCCCTTCACAGGCCAGCCCACATCACGGGCACCTGGAGAGCTGTCTGCAGACACGCCCGGACCCCACTGCCAGAGCCTCTGGTTGCAGGGGTGTGGGACGTGGTGCAGGAATTTGCCTTTCTAACAAGTCACAGGCAACCCAGTGCTGCCCGCACAGGGACCACACTTTCAGTGCATCCCTTTTACTGGCATAAAGCACCTGGAGATGTGACAACCCCGGGAGGAGCAGCGTGCCCCTGTCCCAGGGACCTCCAAGGAAGCCAGTGCACTTGCCTTCAAAGGCACGTCCAGTTACTTTGTAACCTTTAGCAAGTGGCAGAATCACCTGAGTGGCTTATCTCAGGAGGGTCTGTCTGCCATCAGTGGTTTGCATTGGCTTTTCAAAGAACCAGTTTCCGCTTATAATCTGTTTCTTAACATACATAGTTTTTCATTTATTAATTCCTTCTGCTTTCTTTCTTTTTGATGTCATTCTTATGTCTTCTTTGATTTTACAATTTCTTCTTTTTTTTTTTTCCACATGGGCAGGCACCGGGAATCGAACCCGGGTCCTCTGGCATGGCAGACAAGCATTCTTGCCTGCTGAGCCACCGTGTCCCTTTATAATTTCTTCTTAAATCATGAAACTATCTTTAAACCTATGCATTTTTCATCTTTATTGATCTGCCTTAATCCCATGAGTTTAATGTATGACAATGTGTCGTTTTTTGGAGTTGTTAGGAGACACTTTATTGATGTGGTGAAGCAGGACGTTCCTTGGGCAGCTCCGTGTTGGACAGTGCCCCCTGCCCCCCCCCCGTCCCTTACACTGGGGGGTGGGCGCAGAGGGCCCCTGCAGGCCGCCCGCAAGCCCTTGTCATCCTCTGCCAGCCCTCCTGCCTGCTGGAGTTTGCTGCCCAGTGAGGACAGAAAGGCCCGCGGTGATACACTGCTCTCGTGGAGTGTCTTGAGCACAGGGCAGAAGTGCCAGGGCCCTGTGCCAGGAACGGCCAGGGCGTATTTGAGCAGGAATGCAAAGTGCGGAAAGCAGAGAGGAAAGAAACGCATACAGCGTTCACCAAAGAACTCGGTGGTTTGCAGTGTGACTGTCCTGGGCCCCGAAGTGGGCGCATCCTGACGCCCGGGGGTGGTGGGGGGCCGCGGCGCTGACCTGCGCCTACGCAGAGCCCAGGCAGCGTGAGGAGGAGCCCGCGGCGCCGGCAGCAGTGGGCGCAGAGTGAGCCGTGGGCGGAGGGGCTGGGGCCGGGCCGGGCGGGTGCGATGTGCTCGCAGCTGTCTCGTGTTCTGGGAGCGGGCGGCTGGGGAATTGATTGAGCTGCGCCCGCCATCCGTCGCACTTCGGTATAAATGTACATCGTGGCCCTCCGAGGGGACTGGAGCCCATGGCCCGGCGGGAAGGCCGTCCTCACCCCCCACGGCCTCGGGCAGTGACCCACCGGGGCGTTCCCGTGGGAAGGGCCAGCGGGGCCCTGCGACAGCCCAGAAGCCCCTTGCGGCCCACCAGGTCTGCCCACACTGGGGTAGCTGGAAATTGAGGTATTTTGGAATGCGGCTGGGACAGGCGCAGTGACAGAGGGAAAAGAATACTGACAGGAGCCCAGAAGCAGGGCTGCTTGTAGCAGGGCTGTGACTTCTGCAGGCCCAGCAGGGTGCACCCGGGTCAGGCTGTTTAGTGAATGCTGCTGAGACAATTAGTTATTCAGGTGGAAAAAATGGAATTGAATTTCTATCTCGCATCATAAATAAAGATCACTTGTAGGAGACGCCAGCAAAGATTGCCTGTGGCCCTCCAGGTAGGGAAAGCTCACTTAGGCAAGACAGAAAGCGCCGACCGAAAAGTCAAAGACTGATAAATTAGCCCCAGGAACTAGTGTTGACCAGATAACATGAAGAGGGTGAAACTACCAGACACGTGCAGGGGAGACACAGGCCGAAGGGGCTTAGCATCCGAAGGCCAGCCTCCGAGGGCACCAAGAGCCCTGAGAGACATCAGCAAGGCAAGGGCCCCAGTGTCCACGGTTTGTACCCCAAGGCCCGAGGAGGCAGCGCCCACCCGGGACACGAAGCCAGGGCTCCGGCCCCAGACGTGGCAGGACGAAGCCTGGGAGCTCGCTGTCCCGCTGGAGGGAGCACAGGGGGCTCTGTACCCGGGGGCCGCCCTGTCCTGGGGGTCACCCGAGAAGCCGGACAGAGGCCACCCACAGGCCAACACGTGGATGCCCTTGCAGCCCCATCCACTGCCACCCACGCTGGAGGCCCCTGAGGGGCCCGTGGATGGGCAGGGGTGCAGGTGCAAAGGTGCAGGGGCACAGGCTGGTGCACGGGCGGAGGTGCACAGGGCGGGTGCACAGGCAGGGCGTGCACAGGGCAGGTGCACAGGGGTGGGGTTGCATGGGTGCGGTGCACAGGCAGGGGTGCACAGGGCGGGTGCATAGGGGCAGGGGTGCACAGGGTAGGTGCACAGGGGTGGGGTTGCACGGGTGCGGTGCACAGGCAGGGGTGCACAGGGTGGGTGCATAGGGGCAGGGGTGCACAGGACGGATACACGGGTGGGGCTGCACGGGCGCGGTGCACAGGCAGGGGTGCACAGGGCGGGTGCATAGGGGCAGGGGTGGGGTTGCACGGGCGTGGGTGCGCAGGACGGATGCACAAGCGAGGTTGCATGGGCGCGTAGTGGGTGTCATGCGGCCGTGGAGGGAACGCAGGGCTGGGAGGGTTGCAAGTGCAGGTGGCCGAGTAGAGGGGCCAGTCTGGGCAGGGCACCCACGGCGCGGCCCCAGGAAACGCAACGGGTCAGGGGGAGGTGGGCAGGGTGCAGGGGGGCACAGGGCCTCTCTGTCCTATTGGCTCAATTTTTCAGAAAACCAAAAACTACCCTAAGAAATAGTCTGTTCATTTAAAAAAATAGTGAGGATCCACAACCCATAGAAAGGCGGCACTAGCTGCGCAGAAGCGTCTCGCAGGAGAGGAGACATGAGGGAGGAAAGACCCATGGAAAGGCCGCGGGAGGTCCTGCCGAGACCCACCGGTGTCCATCCCGGGCCTGGAAAGGAGGATGCCAAGTGTGGGCGGCGGCTGGGCAGCCAGAGCTGCACCCGTCCATGGAAATGCAAACCGGTCAAGGGACTTCGGAAAAAGTTTCGGCTCTAGCTGGTGAAGCTGACAATTTGCGGGAGATGAAATCAGCTCCTGGTTAATCTCAGGACATTTCTGCACCTGGGCTGGAGGGGACGGGTGCGGGAATGCTCAGAGCACGCTGCTGCTGGAAGCAAAACACTGGACATGGCCCAGGTGTCCACCGACGTTTGGTGAGGGATAAACACGTTTTGGTGCGTTCGTACAGGGGGTTTATACAGCAGTGAAAGTGAACGACCCCGTGGCCCGTGAGGAAGGAGGTGCAGGATTGCACGGAGTAAGCCCCAGAGCACGCGAGCCACAGCACACGCGGCTCAGCACATGCCCGTCTGACTGCCGTGGAGAGGGCGAGCCGGATCAGGTGGGTTCGGGACCATGGGGCTCGCGCTGGCGGTGCAGGGCAGGCGGGCCCCTGGGGTCTCTGCATCGTCATGCCCCACGAACACGCCGGGCCCCACGAGCTCGGCGCTGTGTACCCCAGAAAGACCCGTTCTTAATGCAGCGCATCCCCGCGGCTAGGGCGGCGGAGGTGGCCTCTTCAGGTGTGACTGCACTGGACAGCAGGACAGGCTCGGGGCCCGCCACAGCCGAGGCCAGTGGGAGTGAGTGGCCGTGTGGGCCTCAGAAAAGCCAAGGCGGGGGGTGGCCGGTAGCCGGCCTGGAAGGTCACGGTGCTTGGGGAGAAGGCGGCGCCCACCGACGCCCAGGACCCCGGCCCAGCCCGTCCCGTGGCGTTAGCCCTGGCGTGGGGCTCAGGCCGCCGCGGGGCAGGTGGGACAGGTGTGTGGCCCGTGACATCAGTTAAAGCAGTTCCAGATGCCCCATGATTAACTCAACGTCGTGTGCCCAAACAGCATGAGGCAGTTCACACCTGATGTGAATGTTTTCTGTCAAGAACATTATTTACATTTCCAGTGAAATGGACAGAGGCTGCGAACGTTTAGGTTGAGTCTGTTTCACCTGGTGCCACACTAACCGCTCGTTCCTGCACGTCAACTTCATGTCACTTCCCAGAGGTCGGGGCACATCTTTACGCAGGATCGGCCAGACGGGTCTGCTGCTGAGCTGGTAACGTGTTTTCTGAGTGTGTGTACACCTGAGCGAGTGTGCACCTGAGCATGTGTACAGCTGAGTGTGCGTACACCTGAGTGTGCGTACACCTGAGTGTGCACCTGTGTGAGTGTACAGCTGAGCGAGTGTATGCCTGAGCATGCATACACCTGAGTGAGCATACACCTGAGCATGTGTACACCTGAGTGAACGTACACCTGAGCGAGTGTGCACCTGAGTGA
>PVIY010054011.1:0-14409 GCA_004026745.1 Myrmecophaga tridactyla | reverse complement strand
GGGGGGCATAAGGGGTGTGGGATGTTTTGGGTGTTCTTTTTAATTTTTACTCTTAATTTTTCTTGGAGTAATGAAAATGCTAATAAATTGATTGTGGGTATGAATGCACAGCTATATGATGACACTGTGAACCACTGACTGTACACTTTGGACGATTATATGGTATGTGAATATATCTCAATAAAATTGTATTAAAAAAATCAGGTGGGGCAAGTGAAGTTAGTGTGAAGGAGATTCCAAGAGTTTCCAAGGTGCTTGCTCCTACCTCTCCTTGAGGAGTGCTGTCTACGTGACGCTCTATGAAAATGGCAGGACCATTGCCATCCTGTGTGAATCAAGGTAAATTTCACAATCTAGAACCTTCCACAGGGCAGGATGGACAGGACAGCGCACCCATCCAAAACACCTCCTACTCCAGACGCCGAGGCGGGGGGTGAGTGTCCCTCTCCCCACGTCTGGCCGAGTGTGGCACAGGCAGCTGGACGCTTCTGCTGGGGCCCTGGATGGGGAGCAATGGGTGGGATTTGCACACTGGGTTAGCCAGACCAGTTCTGCTTCCTGTCCCGCTGGGCCTTTCAGTTCCCGCCACTGCCCCAGCTGTTCACAAGGTCCCCAGGATGCCTCCTGGCCGTCATTCTGTCATTTCCCTTCCCAGTTCTGGGGAACCCCCACCCTCGATGTCTGGGGAAGGCCTGTGCCCTGGCTGCAGGCATCAAATACCCTGCCCCAGACCCAAACAGAGACCCCTGAGGCCGAGGGGCAGAGCTGCTGGATAGAAGCCACCAAGGGCTACAATGTGGGAAGGGAACAGATTTTTTTACAAATATAATAATATGTTGTACTTTGGGAATATCTCTATTTTTGCATGTATTACCCTTTAAAAATGTTTTCATTGTAATATTTACACATGAGTATATAAAGCATATATATATTGAAAGATTTATATGGCAAACACCCTCAGAATCACTGAGATTGAGAAATGGAACATGTCAAGTAAACAAACAAAAAGGATCCCTGCCCCGTGACCCGGCACCCCCCTTCTAGGAATTCAGCCTCCAGAAACACCAGTGAAAGCATGTTCGGGGGCGCTTGCCGGGCTGTTTTGAATAGCAAAAGCCAAACCAAACCAAAAGGAACTGACCCCATGCCAGGCTCCAACTCACGTCACTTTAGCCTCCACAGCCCCACGAGGCCGGGAGCATGGGGAAACTGAGGCTCTGCCATGCCGAGTCCCTCAGGCAGGCAGGGAGGTACGGGCATTCAGCGTCCTGAATGAAGGCTGCTTCATTTTGGCCTTTGTATATACATATATATATAACAAAATCTTAACATGCTCATTCCTTTCTGAGCAATTTCACTTCAGGTAATTCAGCTTAAGTACAAACCATAAACACACATGACACTTCCTGCCCAAAGGTATCTGTCAAAACCGCATGTTTACTGTCCCCAAAAAAGCAAAACCTAAATCTGTCACAATGGGTGAGCTGTGACAGTCACTAGCAGGCTTATTTAGAACATAAAGGAAGCATTCAGGGACAAGGGAACTAATGTGAAAAATGCTTATGTTAAGCTAAGTTAAAAAAATGCAGAAAAGAAAATTATGGGTTAAAATCACAAGGATGCATAAATAAAAGAAAAAAAACAAATCAGGACAAAAATATACCAAAATGTTTTATAAAAAGGAAAAGGGGGTGGGGAGGAAGACAGTAAAAAGATTTGTTTTTCTCCAGGTCCCTTTCCTGGCTCGTTCCCCCACACCCTGGCCACTCTTTTTGTCCTCCTACTCTGTCCTGGTGGGAGGTAAAGAGAGGTTTGTCTTGTGTCATATTGTCCGCATGCTCTGGGTGCGTCACCTGTAAGACTGGGCAAAGTCCAGCCGGTCCCGAGAACCTGGTTTTGCTCGAGTCTTTCCATTCAACTCCCTCCTTGGTGCCCGCTGCCTCAGAGAGGCTGGAAAAGTGAGCTCAGGGTTTATGCTCAAACTCTGACTTGAGGGCTCCTTGTACCCCCGACCCCCGCAGAGCTACTGGTCCTCTTATAGCTGAGGCCCCGGCCCCCCAAGCCGGGGTCCTAGGCAGCTCTTGGCCACCAGTGTCTGCCAGGCTGAGCACTGGACGTCAGTCTTTACAGCATTTAATCACTAGCTAAAACCTGAGCTCCCATCTTGCGTGGGCCTCATTTCACAGAGGAGAAAACTGAGGGTCAGAGAGGTAATGCAGCTTGGCACTGAGTGGAAGGAATGTCTGGGACCTCATCTGTCCTTAAATAGGTGCCACCAGTTCCCAGCCCAGAGCTTTCCTGGGGTGGGGGTGGGGGCACCTCAGCTGAGCCCTGAGGCCTCTTCTTGGGGCCCGGGAAGGCACGTGGCCTCGGGCTGTTGGCACAGGGTGAGGGTCCTGCCCTCCAGGAGCCAGAACACGGGGTAGAGGGGCTGGTTGAAGATGGCGTGGAAGGTGTGCAGGAGCTGGAGCCGGGGCTCCAGGCTGTAGAAGGCGAGGTGGCCCGAGGCCAGGTCCAAATCCATGCCCAGGACCCGCCCAGCCTTGGTAGGCAGGCGCTGGGCCTCGCCGTTGTGCCAGGCCTGGAGGCCATCCTCCTGGACGCAGAGGCCCCAGGAGCAGGGCCCGCGGCCGATGTTGTCCGTGTGCGGCCCCAGCCGGCGCCGCGGCAGCTCAGGGTAGGCGACGCCCAGCGTCACCGAGTGGCTGGAGGTGCGCAGCTCCCAGTAATGGCGCCCGGCCCGGAAGCTCTGCGCGCAGCGCACCTGCCACAGCTCGAAGCTGCCCGCGCCGGCCTCGGCCCGGGGCCGGCGACGGTGCTTCACCTGCCGGTTCCGGTGCGACACGTACAGGTGGCGGTTGGCGCTGTCCGGGTCGAAGGTCAGGTTGCGATAGTCTGTCCGGGTGAGAGGGAGAAGGTGAGCGCGCGGGGGCGCGCAGGGAGCCCGCGGGGCCGCGGCTGCCACTGAGCGCGCGCCCGGCCCGCCGCGCCTCCCTCGGCCGGCCCCCGACGGCGCGCTTTTCTTTGGCCTCAGCCGCAGACGCTCAGGCTGCGGCTCGGCGAGGGGACGTGACTTGTATCAAGTGGAAGGCTTATGAGCAACGTCACGTCCGTGTGCCAGAAGCTGCCCTTAAACTCACCATGGCCTGTGCCTGCTTTGGGATGGACGTGACAGAGGTGTCCCCAAAACAGCTGTCGGGGGCAGGGGGGACCAGACCCAGGAAAGGCCATGCCATAGAACAGGCGTCTTGGGCAGATACAGTCACAGCATGCGGTAAGTCCATGCATGCATGCACAAAGGCACACGCATGCATGTGCGATGCCATACACACGTGCAGTGCACTCACATTTGCACACACCCATGTGAGCATGTAGGTGCGCACACACTGCAATCATACGCACACGTGCTAACACACCCACACTCTCACACGCCCATGCACGCGAGTGCTCCTTACTCTGCCAGAGTTGTCTCCTCAGTGGACATATTGGACTCGGGGCTGCTGCCAGGGGACCCGGGGCCTCTAGGGGACAAAGCAAGATTAGGGGAGTGGACGGGGAGGGGAGACGGGGGGGGGGCGGTTCCTGACCCCGTTCCCACCCCTGGTGGGAAGGACGCTGTGCCCAAAGGGGTAGGGAGAGATCCTGGGTCAGCCTCACCCACGGGGCCTGAGTCCACAGCCTCGGCCAGCACCCCAGGATGGCCCTCCTCTTTCAGGAGGAGGCCACACAGCTGGCTCAGCGTCTCCTTCAGGTCCCCCAGCTGCTGATCTCCATCCCACTGCGGCAGGGTCAGCAGCCCAAGAGGCCCTGGGGACACCAGGAGCTGTGATTCCTGAACCCGGGGACAGTCACGGTAAGCCCGGGTGCAAGGGACAGGGGAGCCAGCCCCTCGCACCTGCCACGTGAGCCCGGTACCTTGAAGAAGGTCAGGTCATCTGACTGTCCCAGCAGGTCCTGGACCTTGCGGCTGTGGTCAGCCCAGGCCTCCAGGTGGCCCTGCAGCCGCTGCTCCTCATCCTGGGCCTGAGCCAGCGCCTGGGCCGTGGCCTCCTCAATGGTGCTCAGCGCCAAGGCCCGCAGCCTCTCCAGGGCCTGCAGCAGGCGGTTGAACTTGCCAGAGACCGTGGAGGCCAGGGTGCAGGCTGAGCACTGGGTGGGCACAGGAAGAGCCTCAGCGGGCTGGGCGGAGGCACGCAGAGCCAGGGGATGTGGCTTCCTGCTCAGGCCCCCCACTCCCTCCTGCCAGGAGGCATTTTCAGGGTGGCTCACCTGGGCCGCCCAGTGCTCCAGGGCCCAGCCAGAGGCTGCCCGAAGGACCCGGTGTGAGGCCGGGCAGGAGGGCCACGGCCAGTCTCCTACCTGGATCTGACTGCTGCCCTGCTGCAGCTCCTGCAGCTGCCTCTCGGCCTGGGCAGCTTGCTGCCGGCTGGCCTCCAGGGTGGCTCTCAGCCGGTCCTGCGGGGCCCGCCCGTGGTGAGGGGGAACAGAGAGAGGGTCAGCCCTGCTGTGAAGTCCCTGGTCCCAGTCAGTCAACAAACACCTGCAGACGCTGGGCACCCTTCCTTCTGCCCCTCAGGTGAGGCACTAGCCTCGCTGTCACCGGGAAAGCGGGACCAAGTCCAGGGAGGTTCCCAGCTGGGGACAGGGGGGAGCATGGACAAGTCAGAAGCCTGGGGGTAGCCCGCCTTCAGGGCCTGCTCCTCTTGCAGGCCCAGCTGTCTGGGCAGGGCACCCAGGCTCTCTGGGCCACCACCCAATCTAGAAATAGGAGCAATGATGCGGACTCAGGTGGCTTCACAGCAAGAGGTGCTGGCTCCAAACACCCAGGTTGTTTGACTTCACTGCAGGTAGAGCTCCCCTTGACCCACTCCAGGCTCAGTTCCCCCGAGGAACTTTCTCTACCATGTATGTGTCAATGATTCCCAAATTTCTACTTCCAGCTCGGACCTCCCCTGAGCTCCAGACTCAGGTGCCTCTGCCTCCCATGGATGCGCCCAATGCCAGGTCCAAACCCAGACTCTGCTCCCCACCCTTGCTTCTCAGGGTGTAGCACCCCACTTGCTCAAGACAGAAACCCAGTCTTTCGTCTTCCCTCTGCCTCCCCCACTCCCAGTCTGACCTGTTTCCATTCCCTCCACCAGGTATCCTGAACCCCAACTCGCTGTTTCCCCTTTCTGCCCGGCCTCCCCTCCCCTGCATTTGCCTGCCCTCTGCCTGCTCCTGGCTCTTCTCCACTCACCAGTCCCCCCTGGACCCTTAGAGTCGGCTGGCATGGCCCTCGTGACCTGCTTCCTGCCAGCCTCGTAGGCACCCACTGGTGTTCTTGCCTTCCTCCCACCTGCCACCCCCAATCTCGGGGATCTGCGTTGGGTGACCCAGCATGCACAGCTGTTTTTCACCCCAAGGCTGGGGTGCAGGCTGCTGCCGCCTTCCCGGGCCCTCCAGGCTGTGCTTCCCCCTAGCAGCCCGAATGCCACCTCCCCTTCCTCCTGGCCCTGTGGCAGCCCCCTATTGTCTCCACATCACCTGGGCTTTCCTTATTGCATTTTGTAATAATAGATTTTGTCTTTACTTGGTCACTGCCTGACCCCTTAAGTAGACAGTATGTCTAAGAGGGCAGGAATGTCAGCTGATCTATTTTCCAATTTATATACACTAGGTATACAGTAGGTGCTCAGCAAACACTGATCCAAGGGTGTTATCTGAGCACCTGCTACACCCAACGGTCTTCCAGGGCCTGGGAACGCAGCCTCTGGGCGCCAGGCCTGGTGTTCCCACTCAGGGAGGCAGTGGCTCAGACCTTGAGGGAGCCGCTCCGGAGGCCGGCCCGTGCGCCCCGGCGGGGTAGGCGATCTCGGTCGCCGCCGGGCGCCCCGAATCTTACAATCAGCTCCCGGCTTCGGGGAGGACCGTTCGGGGGCCGCTTCGGGCTCCGGCTCTGCGGGGCTCCCCGGCCCTGACACCGACACTCGCCCACCCGCCCGGGGCGGCGGCGTCACCTCCTGCGCGCGGCGCTCGACGTCCAGCAGCGCCCGCTCGTGGTGGCGACACTCGCGCACGGTGCACGCGCTGCACACGCAGCAGCCCTCGGTGCGGCAGAAGAGCTCGAGCGGCCGCCCGTGGCGGGGACAGCGCGCGCCCGAGTCGGCGCCGTGGGTCGCGGGCCGGGGGCCCGGGGCGGCGGGCGGCCCCCCGCGCAGCGCCTCCAGCAGGCCGCTGAGCGCCACGTTGCGGCGCAGCTCGGCGCTCGCCGAGAAGGGCTCCCGGCACTCGGGGCACGCCGTCTCGCGGCGGCTGCCCCAGTCCCGGATGCACGGCCCGCAGAAGCTGTGGCCGCAGGGCAGCGTCACCGGGGCCCGGTAGCCCTCCAGGCAGATGGAGCAGATCAGCTTCTCCTCCAGCTGCGGCGCGGCCATGGCGGCGGCGGCCCGGGACGGGGAGGGAGGGCCGGGGCCCCGCGGGCCTCTTAAAGGGACCGCGGCGCGGGAAGGGGCGGCGCCCAGCCGCGGAGGGCCGGCCCCGAGCACCCCGGGCCCGCTTCCCCGACGAGTCTGGGGCAGTCGGCGCCCCTGCCCCGGCCACCCGGGCCTGCCCGAGAGCAGGCTGGGCATTGGGGTCTGGCCCTCTCGGGGGGCCACTCTGGTTTCTCCAGGGTCTGCCATCCACCCACCAACCCAGCCAGTGGAAGCACCAGGCCCGGGAACCCCGAGGGCCCTCTGGCCTCCTGGCTGAGGACCATCCCCAGGAGAATGGCGGGGTAACAGCATCCATCCGGGGCTTTGGGGAGTTATATGAAGGGATGTGTGTGGAAGGCTTAGGGTGCTCAAGAAATGCCTCCCGCTTGCCCTTGAGCTGGGTTTCAGGCACTTGCCAAGAGTGGGGTGTCTCCCTTCCCTGGCCTGAGGCCTAGTTTTGGTTCTTTAACATCAACAGTGAGATGGAAAATTTTGTTCTCCAGAGACAGAGACCAGCCCCAGTGTTTTCTGCGCCCTTTAAAGGATTCCAAAAGCAACAGGAGACTGTTGTCAGAATCTGCTTAAGTGTGGGCCTCTGCCCTCTTCTGGGGAGTTGGTTGCTGGAATGTCCAAGCAGCTGTGGGACCCCACTTTTTAGAGGGAGGCTCACCAGTTGCCTCCCTGGGCAGTATAAGTTGGGCCAGGTGCACGTCCCAGAGGGCCAGCCCCTCCCTGCTGCCCACTGCGGACATTCAGCCACTGCCTGGTTTGAGGCAGAACCCCTCTCTTGGCCACACAGCAAGCATATGTTTTCTCTATTGTCCTACATAAAGCTTTTCTTTCTGGAACCCCACGGCTGGGTTCCAGGTAGCCTTTGCCTTTAGAAGGGGACACATCACCTCAACATCCAGGGCCCTGGGATCTCAGGGCCGTGCTGCTGCCCCTGGTTTGGTGAGGCCTACTCAGTTTCCTTGGTGCTCCCCAAACATCCCTTACCTTGGTCTGCTGGCCACATGATTTTTGAGGTGGGTGGGGCAGGAGGCAGGTCTTTTCCATAAAGGAAATCTGCTGCCCACTGGGCTTACGTAAGTGCCAGAACCCACGGTTTGCCAACCCAGCCCATCTCCACTCACCTTCTAGCTGGGCTCCTGTCAACCAGGTGCCCCTGAGACTTTCCTTGAGGTGGAAGCTGGGGACCTGCTACCACACAGCAGGCACCACGGCAGGGACCAGTGCACAGGGCCACTGTGGTAGACGGAAACTAAATGTACACCAGAAAAACGTTCTCACACCTGATCCATTCTTGTGGGTGTGAACCTGTCATAACTAGGACTTTCTGATGAGGTTACTTTAGTTAAGATGTGGCCCATTTCAGTCAGGAAGGGTCTGAATCCTATTACTAGAACCCTTTATAAGAGAATGAAATTCTGACACAGAGAAATCCACAACGACAGCACCAGATGCTGAACATGGAGGGAACCTGGAAGAGAAGGGAGAGACCAGGAGACGCCACTGTGTGTCCTGCCACGTGACAAGCCAAGGACCGAGGATTACCAGCCAGCCCCGAACACCAGTCTTCGGGAGGAATGTATGCCCTTCATTTGGACTTTCCCCAGCCTCAAGCCATGTGAATAAATTCCCATTTTTACCCTAACCCATTTCATGGTATTTGCTTGAGAAGCCTAAGTTAACAAAAACAGCCAGCAAATCTCTCCCACAAACTTGTGGGAACTGGCCAAGGCCCAGTGCCTGATTTTCCAGCTATGGAATCACATCCTCAGGAGGCAAAGGAAGCAGCAGCCCCCTTCCTGCCCGTCAGGCAATATGACTCACCCCCGGGGGTGGGGGTCGGGTGGGGCATCTGCTCCTCGAACAAAGACTCAGACCAGCTGCAGTAGAAATCACCTTTATTTGCACCTTCCAAAAGGTGCCACCAAGAGCCACTTCCTTTCCAGCCTCGGTCCTGACAGGGGGCTGCAGAGGGGCTGCGTCATGCAGGGGGCTAGAGCCCCACTTGACCCCCTGGAGCTGTGTCTTTACTGTTCTCACCGGCCAGCGCTGGAGCAGGTGGCCTGGAGGCCCAGCCCACCCTCTGAGGTGGGAGGGGTACTTGGGCCCCTCAGTAGATGCCGTAGGTGGGTTCGTCACTGTCCCTGTACCGGTCCAGGTAGCGCAGGGGCTGCCGGTGGGGGAACCGCTTCTGCTTGGGGTGGTAAGGGGGCGGCCGCACAAACTCAAACACAGGCTCCCGCATGCCTGCAAGTGGAGGAGCTGGGCACAGGTGTGGGCTCCGGCCCTGCTGCGTGGACGACCCTGAGGAGGGCATCTACCTGCTGGCCCGCCCCTCCAGGGCCCCTCACCCTTGCCACCCCCAGCTTCCCTCTGGCCTTACTGAGAAGCTGGTGGAAGACATGCGTGACCGAGTCATCCCAGCGGCACTGGAAGAAGGCTAGACCAGCTGGGGTCATGGCTTCCTGATGTTTCTTATAGAAATCAAAAGTGTGGAAGGTCCGCTGGGCAAGGCGGTAACTACATAAAGACACATGAAGACGGGGAGTATCTGAAAGTGGGGAGTGGGGCACCACAGCACCTCCTCCCACCCCCACCAGCAATCCTGAGAACACTTAGGCTCTGCCTTACCACATTCAAGGCCAAAGTCAAGAGGGAAGGGAGAACAGGACAAGAGCACCTGTTCCTGGGGAGCTGACCCAAGGGCTGGGGCGACAGGTGCTTACCAGGGGGAGGGGCGGGTGTCCTCGGAGAAGTCAACTGGCTGGTCCTGCTTGAAGAGCAGGAAGACAAAGCGGTGGAAGCCAGAGCCTCGCGCAGGGAAAGGGGACAGGTAGGAACACGTCTCCTGTCCTTCAGACACCCTGTTGCCTGGGATGTTGGTCCTGGTGGGAAGGACATACCCGTTAACTGCACTCAAGGGGGCAGCACAGCAGCATCCCCTCAGATCATGTGACCCTAAGAGTGTCCACCATGTGATCAAGTAAGAGGCAGGGCTCAGGAGCCCTCAAGAGGTCCTGCAGACATGGGAGGGGATCAGTTAAGACCCAGGAGCTTTGCACAAGGGTTGCAGGGGCTGTTGGGATGAGAGAAGGACTGAGTGACCTGTTTAGTAGGCTTTGGGGAGCCATGGCCACGCAGCTGGAAAGCCACACCATCTTTAGGCTGCTTCTGTCTGTTTCTAAAAACCCAGGGGTCTTATCAGGAACGGTTTGTCTAGCCTGGCACTGGGATGCCACTGGAACCCCTGAGCCACCCTGGTCTACTTCCCAGAGGGCCGTGCTGCAGGGGCTGATAACCAGAGCTGGATAAACATGATAAGAACCGCCTCCTGGTCGCTGGCCCCACCTTCCCCCAGAAGTCCCAAAACTGGGCCACGGCCTGACTTCTGCCCCCTGGCCTGGCACTCAGAGCTAAAGACCACTGAGGGGAAAGAGAGAGCCCAGCCCTGTGGGGATGGCCAGAGAAGAGATGCCCAGGGGTTCAACAAGAACTTTCGAGTATGTCCCAGTTGACAGAAGCCTCTCGTGTTCCTTTTCCCATTTGATCCTCACAGCAGGGGTCATTCTGGTTTTACAAATGAGGCAATACTTACACCAGCCAGTGGACATACTCGGCCTCGGGTTCCAGCAGGTGACCATCTGCACACAAACACACCTGCTGACCAGGGGCCCCGCTTCCCCCCACTTTGGAAGGAGCAGGGGCTGGAGCCCTCCTCCCGGCTACTCCCCAGCAGCCACCGGCCCCAGCTTCCAGGGCCCTGGGTCGTGGGTGGTGAGAGAGGCCCAGATCCAGCGAGCCTGACACCTACCCAGGTTGGTGAGCAGCAGCGTCCACCAGGAGCCCTCGTCGGCCTCATAGGTCACTTCTGGGGCCTGGGTAGCCTGGCGGGAAGAGACCCGGGGGAGCTGTCACACACATCCCCTCCCTGAGGCGACAGATAAGCTGGGGCATTCAGACCTCTTTCTGGAGGGCAGGAGCCCTAGGGAGCCTTGCAGAAGGGTGAGCTGCTCTAGTCCAGATACCTGAGGGTGCCTCCCAGCCAGGTGGGCAAAGAGCTGCGCCCAGACAGAGCCCTGCAGAGTCACCTGTCCAGGAGGCTGAACCACAGACAGGCCCGCATGCCGTGGACAGGGGTTGGGGGGCATTCCAAAGACAATGCAGGTGAAGATGGAGCTTTTCTTTCATTTTGTATTATTTCCTTTGTAATAATCACGATGTCATTTACCAGGAAATCAAAGCAAGGGGCCAGAATCACAAAACCCCAAGTGCAGGAGCAACCTGTGACCGTGCTATGGGCTGCGTGTATGCATGTGCACAGACACACAGGACAGGGAGCAGGGGTAACGCGCATCACACGTACCTCAGTTGGGGTGACCTCATTGCCGTAGTACACGGGCATCAGGTCCTCCTCGCCTACAGCGTAGGCCACGTGCAGGGGCACGCGGGGCACAAAGGTGGCACCGCCGAACAGGTCTCGGAAGAGGCCGTAGTACTCAGCCAGACGCTGCTTGTGGTAGGGGCCACAGGTCCTCTCCCATTCAGCCCGCACAGCATCCAGTGGAATCCGTGCTGGGAAGCAAACGTACCAGTTGGGATGCAGGGTGGGCAGGGACGCAATGCCGTCCCCTCCCCAGGGCAGGCTGACCTGTGCGGAGGCGAGCGGCCCGCTCTTCCTCGGTGCTGGGCCGCAGCTCCTGGAGGACCTGTTTCCGCTCCAGCAGTTGTTGGGTGCGGGAGATCTTGGGTGGAGGCAACCCAATATCAATCTTGTCTTTGGGATCTGGGCAGGGAAGACACACCAGAGGAATTGGGTTTCAAGTCTGTGTGGTTAAGGAGCCCGTCCCAACCCAGTTCTCACTCTCCCAGGTCCTGCTGCTAAAGCTTTCCTCTCAAGTCACAAAACAAAACCAGCCTAGGGCAGCCTGCTTCACAGCCCTGCACAGGGTCTGGTTGTTAAGCAAGTCAAATATGATTTGAGATGGCATTTTCTGAACCCCCCACACCAGGTCACAACATATGCCTGGGTGGCGGTGCAAGGGTAGTTCAGTGACAGAATTCTTGCCTGTCACGCAGGAGACCTGGGTTCGATTCCCAGACCATGCACCTCCCCACAAAACAAAAACAATGTCTGCCTATGACTTTGGATCTGGGACAGGGGTCACATCCTAGCCTCTTCGCAATTGGCCATGTCTGCCCCCAGCGGAATTAATGGCTGAAGTCAACACACTTTGGAGAAGTTTCTCATGCTTAAATGGGTAGACAAAGCATATAAATCACCTGGGAAACTTGTTAAAATTCAGTTCCCAATTCCACAGGTTGGGGTGAGGCCTGAGACTCTGAATTTAACAAGATCCCAGGCGATACCATTGCAGTTATGTCCCCGAAGCACACTAAAGAGAAACTTTCAATCTAACCCCCCTTGTCCACTTATGTGTATGTGGACAGAAGAATGCTCTTCAATATTAAATGCTCTTCAGGGATGTTGTCAGTCCAAGAAATTTCTATGGGTTGTACCCTTTATTCTCACAACAGTTTTGTGATATAGATATATTTTATTTTACAGTTGAGGAAATGGAAGTGACCCCTAACTGGTAGAGCTGGAACTGAAATCCGGCTATTTAAATTCCACCTCTGTGCTCATAACCACCCTAAACACTGCCTCCACAAGTGCTTTCAAAAAGGAGGTATTCGGTAAGTGTCTGCTCCTCCAGGGTAAGGTCCTGGAGTTACTTTTCGATTTCATTTAATAAGGTACCACCGCCCCCTCCTTGCCCCGCCTAGGTGCGGATGCAAAGATCCAACTGTGGTCAGGCTTCCTGGCCTCTGAAACTTACAATCCGGAACCGGGTCCAGCGGCCGGGGCTACATACCCGTATCTAGGAGCACAGAGCGCGCGCTAACCCGGAATGGGGGAGAGGGTTGTGGTCAACATTTTAGGGAGCCAAGGATCTAAGCTGGAGTTATCAGGGTGGGTGGAGGAAACTTTCCAAACAGGGGAACTAAAAGGTGCGAACACTTCTGTGGGGACTAGATCGCGAGTAGAGCACACAGGGGTGCGGCAGGCCCCCGATTCCCAGGACAGCCCCTTACTCGGGTCGCCCCGCACCTGACTTTTCCCCGAAATACTCCTGATAGGTCCGCCACCAGTGCGGGGCCCGCGCCTCCTGCTCCGCCCGGCGCCGGTAGCGGTCGAAGCTCCGGTACTTCTCCAGCCGCTCCAGGTTGCTCACGTCGATATCCGCGTTGGGCATCGGCCCCAGCGGGGCGGTCCGGCGGCTGCGGGCGGCTGCGGGCGGAGAGCGGGGCGTCAGGGAGATCCGGGCCCCCGGGAGCCGGGGGGTGGTGCTGGCTATAAGGGGGCCCCCGAGAGACCCCAGCCCCAGCTCCCTCACCCGAGGTGCTGAGGCTTCGCCATCTCCGACTTCCGTTCAGCGCGGCTCGCCACCAGGGCGCCGCCATCTTCCCGCAGGCCGCCGCCGCCGCTCCTAGGACCCGGACCGAGGTGGCCCGAGCAGCGCCTGAGCGTCCGCCAAGGCCCCGCCCTCAGCCCCGCCCCCGCGGCGGCTTCGGAAGTGCGCGGGGTCGGTAGGGCGGGCCTGTGAGCCGTCAGGACCCCTGCCCGCGGCGGCCTCCAGGGGGCGCCACGGTCGCTCCTAACCGCGCTGGCGGACGCTTTGCGGGCGCTCCGGCTGCGGCCTCTGCGGACTCACATCCCCTTCCCTGGCCTCCTGCGTCCGAGTGGTGCAGCGACCCTGCGGGCGGGAGGGGCACGAACCCGGGTCCTAGTCAGACTTTGCGGGTTCAAATTCCAGATTGTGATTTTCCCATTGCCCCTTCCTGTGAGAAAGTGAGTAATTCTAGTGCTTACCTGATAGGGTTGTTGGAAGTCTTAAAGAAATTAACATATGTGAGGCATTTAAAGTGCTGTTAAATGTGTTAACTTTATCACCAACTTACTATTATCCACACAACGCATAAGTGACCTGGTCAGGACACAAACGGGACCATGTTCCTGTCTAAACTTCCCGGGATCCAGTTCTAACAAGGTAGAACTTGACACCTCGGGTGATCTGGGCTCTTTCCTCCCCCAGCTCTGATCTCTCTACTCCTGGGACTTAGGCTTCTGCTACCCCAAACCTTCTCCACCTAATCCAGTTGTACCCTTTGGCTGCAGGGTCTTTGCACATATTGGCACTTCTGCCTTCTCCTCACCGAGGCTCAGTGCAGTGGTCCCTCCAGGAGTGAGGGGACCTCTAGATCCCCGAAGTCCCAAGTCAAGGCTCGTCACCAGGTCAACTGCTCTGGCACCAGACGAAGGAGTGCACATCTTTCTCATGGTGGGAATGAATTCCAGGCTTCAATCAAGTCTTCCAGGAGGGCACATTATGCTTCCCTCCCAGCATGGGCTGACCAAGAAGCAGCTTTAGAGGATTTTCACAACAGAGCTATGGGTAACATGCTCTGGTAGGAGGCAGAAGAGCAGAGCTTGGGGCTTTGGAATCTGTCCAGCCTGAACTCAGACCCAGTCTCTGCTACTAGCCTGTCCCTCAGGCAGGTGATTTAATTCTTGGAGCCTTTGTTTCTTCATCTCTGAAATAGGGATGATAATACCTTTCTCATAGATGGGGCTAGTGATCCTTGTGGATTATGGGTCTGGAGTGGGGGGACATATGGCCAGAGGCACCCTGTCCGAACCAGGTTTACAGACGGGTTTTCACAGCAACGGCTACCTGCTCTTTGGATTTGTCTTCCGGCCAATAACACAGCTATAGAGCAACCATTTCTAATAATGAGCATGTACTCCTGCTCCATCTAATGAGACGGCAAATTCCAAGAACCCAGTCAGTAAGAATATAAGTTGTTTTTTTTTTTTTTACCCCTTACCCCTCCCTTTCATTGATCACTAGCATTTCAATCTAAATTTATTTTAACATTTGTTCTC
>PVIY010054010.1:0-14413 GCA_004026745.1 Myrmecophaga tridactyla | reverse complement strand
ACTCAAATGGGTAGAGACATGTCATCCCCTAATCCAGTTTAACAACCACTCTTGACTAAATCACATCAACCAGGCAGATGATCTCATCACAGTTTCAAACATACAGTATTGAATAGATTATTCTACCTTTATGAAATGGGATTTATATTAAAACATGGCTTTTCTTAGGGGGCATACTTCCTTTCAAACCAGCACACAGCCATTCTGAAGTGTGATGCTCTCAAGGAGAAGCACTGGGCAAGGGTTTCAATTTGTGAGCTGAATTGGACACTCTCATCACCAGACTTTATTCTCACCTAAAAAAACAACTGGCAAAAATCTGAGGTTAGAGTGGGCCACTGTGGCTCACTGGCAGAGTTCTCACCTGCCATGCCAGAGACCTGGGTTCAGTTCCCGGTGCCTGCCCATGTAAAAAAAAAAAATCTGAGGTTACTAAAACTTGGATGTTTAACAGAAATTTTCTCAAAAATAAACAAAATGAGCAACAATGAATGGTATTTGTTGCCAATGTTAAAATTCTAGCTTTCAAAAAAATTAGAATATTTTGGTAAATTTGTATCTGCCTCTATGAGATTGATGGGTCCCAATATTTAATGACTTCTCTAATGACAAGGGAGATGTTATTAATGAATATACTTTTTTGATACTGGATGACAGAATAAATTTAGAAGATCACCATTATTATAGTCAACCAATGTTTTCAAAATGACCAGTGCAAAATATTCAAAATCATGCATGATTAAGATATAAGCTCAAAATGCAAGATGACTTTGTGTACTCTTTTGTAAATTAAAACTCCCAAAAATAAAATAAAGTGTGTATACACATACATATACACATACATATAAACCAACGGAATTCTGTATCAAGAGACTTTAATGCCAACAAGAGTATGGAAAATTCACTAACAAGGTTTCAGATTCCACAGTGCATGCATATTAGTGCAGTATAAAAGCAGAATATACACAATTATCTGAAAACACTGTCAAAATATTCCTCCCTTCCCCAATCCATGTCAGTGTAAGGCCAGATTTATTTTCATTTATTTCAGCACATCACACAGACTGAATGCAGCAGGAGGTCTGTGACTGCAGTAGTCTCCTCTAAGCCACACATGACAGAGATGTGGAATCAACTAAAGGAATATCACTGTCCCCATTATGTGTTTTTGGTTTGGGAAAATAGTTTTGTAGAAATTATGTTATTCACATTAACATGTAAATAACATGCTAATATTTACTTCATTATTTTTAAATAAACAAGTAAATGTTTTTTTTCAAAAATCCTCAGTTTTGATTTTTATTATGGGAAACACCAGCAGATACAACCCACATAACCAGGAGCTGTCTGGAGACCTGTGAACAAGTTAAGAAGCCCCATGTGTGGCGACAGAGCAGACCATGTCCCCACCCACAGCCCCCACCCCAGCCTTTGCACTGGGCTCAGCAGCCCCACAGCCCCTCAGTCCTCATGGTGCGCACCAACATCCCCAAGAACCCACCCTGAGCCTCTCACAGGCACCAGCCAAACCACCTGTCTCACATTTCCTATCAGCCTCCAGCTACAAAGCCTAATTTTCACGACCCTCCCCCCACCCAAAAAAAAAGCTAAGTCTGTTTTAAGTTAATTAGGTAATACAAAAAATTATTTACCATTTTGTTCTATATCTAATCCCATTTCACTCGGGAATCCTCTGCAAATATTACTTAGTGTGCCAGGTAGTAGAGCCTTAAAACCCCCAAAAAGCAAAAGTCTCTATCCTTAATGTGCTTAAACATCAGAACCTCCCCCTCGCTCACTTCACCAGCCTTCACTTGCCACTTATCTCAATCATCTCTCTTGTCTGAGCAGACAATTTTTTCCCTTTGAGCTAAGCAAAACCAAATAAACTGGTTTAAAAAAAAGTGTTACTTATTATTTTCATTGATGACAATTTACCTATTATAAGAGTGTATGAATAATTCCCCAACAGCTAATGTTCTTAAGTAAGTCAATATAGTAGAAGCATAAAACCCAAAAGCCATGTGTTATTCACACATGGACAACAGAACCGACACAGCCCATGCCAGTAGCTCAGCGGCCACAGGTGTACAATTCAAAGTAACAGCCTTCCTGCTTCAGGCGCTTTCTGAGCTAAACATCCAGGAAATGCACCTGGAAAACCACAAGAGACATCCATGTCAGCTTGGACACCTCATCTGAAGAAGCTGCTCACAGGACCGGGCTGGGACCCTGTGTCCTCCAAGCACAGCACGGGCCCAGGAAAGCCCCAAGGCAGGGTCAGAAGCAGTCCAGGATGAGCTAGTGCAAAGGGCCGTACTTCATGTACTGATCCCCTCTGACATGAACCAAGCCTGAAAACAGCAGGGACAGAGGACCTTGGGTCTGGTTGGCTTTAACATAAAGTTAGTCTCGATATTTGACCTCCAAGTGAATTCAACGTTGTATTATAAGGTTTTCTTAACTAATTGTTTAGCCTGCAGGGTTGTTTCGAGAGGCAGAAACTACTACAATAATGTTCCCTAGACCCTGACCATGAGGTAGCTGAAAAATACAATTAGAACCTCATATATTAGGGGAGACACAAAACAAGAAAAGATCAAAGATAAGCTTATTTTAAACTTCAAAGTATTCATCTTGTATAAAAAGTTTCAAATTAAACTTTGCCTCTCCTTAATAAAGACACTTTTGATGGTTGAAGGGAGGGGAGTTAAAATGCTGAGAAATTAAATTAAAAAGCCTCAACCACCAATGTGGAATAGGACACACAGTATGTATGTACTGAATACATTTCTGTTGAATTACACTAAACTTGACAAAATGACTAGCTGATTAAAAATAAGTAAACACAAAGACTCAGGCATTTTGTCATGAAATTTTCTGAAAGGGGGTTGAATTATGAGTAGAGGTGAATGATTTTTCAATATTTTTAACGATTCCACAAATAAACACACTGGCTACCTCTCCCAGTTCCCAAAGTTACTTGTTTTCAAACACTGGCCTTAATGGTCATCAAAACACAACAAAAACCTGGATGCTATCCATAAGGCCTCATTTTCGGGTACTGACTTGGCTTACGTCCTCTCTAATTCGTTCTCACACTCATGCCCAAGTGCCACAAGGGGCGACCATCCAGCAGAGAGCCCGCGCCCACCACCTAGCACGACGGGCACGTGCGGCCAGGCTGCCACGGCTTCGCACCCTGCAAGGAAGGGCCCGAAATCCCCTTTCGGAAGCGGACAGGGCACTCACCCCTCCGCCGATTCGCCCACCCTCCACGCCCGCAGCCGAGCCCAGCCCAGCCGGCTCTGCTCTCCCCAACCCCGGCAAACTTCCCTGGCCCTACCCACCGCGCAGGCCGACGCGTCCTAATTGGCCAAGCGCGGGCCCCGCCCCTCAAGCTGCCCCAACAAGGGTGTAGGCTAGCCGGCGGCGCTTCACAGTAAGAGTCCCCCGGGCAGCTTGGTGGGAATGAGCCCGGACCTCACAGTACCACAAGCCAAAGATGCGAACGCGACCCCGCGCAGACGAACTCGCCGCGGTGCATCTCACGACTCAGGCCCACTGTGCGCGCCGCAGGGACCACACCGCAGTTCAGTCCGAGGCCCGCCGCCTCGTTTCAGCTCCAAGACCGAGCGCATCGACCCGGTGTCGCCCTGGCACCGGGAGCCCCTCACCCCGCCCACGTGGCCGACTTAACCTCCACGGAGCTCAAGCCCCCTGGCGGGGGCACCGACTAAAAGCAGCCACGGTGGGCAGTCCGAGTGAGAAGGGAGTCGCGGCGCCTTGTCCTCCTCCAGACACTTCTCCATTCCCCAAAACACTGGGGCAATTCCTGAAAAAAGCGCTCCACAGAGGAGGTGGTTTTTCTTTTTGCCCTAGGTACCTATGCCCAAACTTAAGAAAATTCAGCTGATGACTTCATATCCAACTTCCATACCCAGGCTGAAACAGGAACGCCTTCCCTCTCAGAGCCTGGATTTTCCAGGAATTACGGGCAAAATTCTAAATCAAGACATAGCAATGATGGTGGAAGTACAGACAGAGGGTACTGATGATGAGTCTGGCGAAAGAATAAAGGGGTGAGGCTGGCTAGGGCAGGGGTGAGATGGCTTAGGGATGGACCCAAGGATACCCCACTCTCCAAAGAAATGGGGAAGTTCTTTGTAGCCCTAAAACTACTTTTCTTTGGATATGGTAAAAACAGAGCACTGCCTTCAGTGACCAAGTTCTTGTCTCTCCAACCATTAAGAAATGAATAGCGGCCCTTCCCACCCCTCCAAACCCAGAGCTGGGGACGGCCCTCCTTCCAGGTCACCTCCCTGCAGGCGGCTGCTAAGCAGGCTCCACAGCCATTACATAACTACATCTCAGACACACAACCTGCCATTGTCAAAAGTCAAACAAGGAGCTAAGACTGGCCACACCATAGCTTCTCGGAGGAACGGTTCCTTCACGGGCCAACTTCGATGCTCACTGCCACAAAAATCCATTGAACTTCATGACTTATAATAAAAATCCCAACTGTCAAAGGCTGAGATGCCACTGCAGTCTACCGAGTATGTGATGAGAATGGAGTCTAACCAATGTGAGCAGAACAGATTACAACCAACAGCAACACAGCAGATCAGGTCAGAGAATGAAGCTGCGCCTGCCCGCCTGTCTGTGCCACTGCTGGGTGCTAGCAAACTAGAACATGGTCCAAGACCCCTATTCTGTATTTTCCATGCCCAGGTTAACATGCTGTGGAAGGCACAAATGTGGTTGGAGAGAAAGAAGAAAGTTCTTCCAGTTCATGAAGTTTATTCTTTAAATTCAAATTTGTAGGTTTAGAAGAATGTTTCCCAGAAGGTGCTGTAGCATCCTGACACCTTCCTGGGCAGTGGCCAGAGCAGCCACAAACTATCCTCAGACTCAGGATGTCCAGTTACGCCTGAAGCTCCTTCTAAGTGTCAGTATGTTTATCTGCAATTCAAATGTAACTGGGCACCCTGTTTTATTATTTGCTGAATTTGGCAACCCTATGTTGAGTCTGAGGATAAGCAAAGGACAGAAGGGCTAGGTTTCTTTAATCTTGAAATGGCAATGTTGACATTTTTTAAAGACAGCATTTTCTGCCCCTGAAATCATACTCTTAAGAAGAATCAGTAATGAAACAATTTCTTCATAACAGATTAGTACATAGAAGAAAATAAAATACAGGGGGGGGGGATGAGCTCTAAAGTCTTGTCCCAACTTCTTCAAACATCTTAATCAATTTCCTCCCCAATTATATAGCAACCAAAGCCATAGCCCCCCAGGAACTTCGCTGGATCTCTGAAGGCCCCAGATCCCACACTTCAAAGCAAGTTCACCTTGCCTTTGCTTTAATTTAGTCTGGATCCCTGCCTACTTCAAACATCCAGGATACACCATATCATAACTTTCTGCTGACCTGGGACATGGACAATCCCTGTGCTAGGTCTTTTGGCACGGTATGTCTCTAGCAGCCTGTGCCGGTTTGAAGCATCTATGTACCCCAGAAAAGCCATGTCCTTTAATCTTCATTCAATATTGCTGGGTGGGATTTCTCTGTTTCCATGGAGATGTTACGCATCCAGTTGTGGGTAGTAACTTCTGATTAGATGGTTTCCATGGAGATGTGTCTACACCCACTCAGGGTGGTATTGCTTACTGGAGCCCTTTAATAGGGAACCATTTTGGAAAAGACTTTAGAGCCACCAGAACTGACAAAGCCCTGGGGAAGCTGTTGAAGAGAAAGCTAGCAGATCTCGCCATGTGGCTTTCCAACTAGAGAGAAACCCTGAACATCACCGACCTTCTTGGACCAAGGTATCTTTCTCTGGATGCCTGAGATTAGACACTCTTATAACTTTGCCTTAATTTGGACATTTTCATGGCCTTAGAACTGTAAACTTGCAATGTAATAAATTCCCCCTTTTTAACAGCATTCTGTTTCAGGTATATCACATTCCAGCAGCTAGCAAACTAGAACATGGTCCAAGACCCCTACTCCAGGAAAGCTGATTAGTGACTACAGCCTAGTCAGGCAATGCTACAACTTCCCAAGAAAAGAATTATACTGCTTCCCTGTTTTTAATTAACAAATAGGGGAGGGAGGATGGGACCAAAAACAAAAAAGACTGCCCATATGCAAAGACCACAGAAAAAGTATCTTCTTTAGGTAACCACTGGTGTAAAGTTATGTTCATTCTAGTAACAACACAAATTATTTTTGACAGCACAGGGCAGAAGATGTTATCAGCAGTTTTATCCCACGCAGATAAACATATTTATACATCTGGTTTTCACTCAGATTTTAACAATTAAAATACTTCTTTTACAAGTTTTTATAGAACCATAACTTCATTTGGTATTTCCTCCCTCCAAACATACTCATAAAATAAGCATGGAATAATCAGTGTACAACTTAACATGATTTGTAGGTAAAATAAAGACAATCTATAAATGACATTTTAAAGTGAATTTTCTTCTAGAGGCTGACAAGGATTTTCATTCTGTTATGCACAGGTAAGATTACCTTTTCTTTTCATCCTCAGTAGTCATTTCTCCTTTGTCACTTAATAGAAAATGAGTATGCATCAAATATAACTCATGATAAGTTAATCTTTTACTACATTTCATTGTAGGTGCTTCTTTTAAAGACAGTTTTTATTATACAGACAGTACAAATTAAATTACTAAGGTTAAATATGTTTGGTTGGGGACCTGGGCAGTGGGGAGCCCCAGATGAGGCCTTCTGTCCAGCCTTCCCCTCAGAGCCAAAAGGCACAGGAGAAGCCCAGGAGCATTTAAATAATTTTATAAATTTAACCTTTAAAGACATGCCATAAAGAGTCACAATGGTGGTGAAGCAATGGCGGTTCAGTGGAAGAATTCTGCCTGCCATGCCAGATACCCAGGTTCATCTCCCAGAGCCTGCCCATCCCTAAATAAATATATATAAAAAATAAGAGTCACTGGTAATTGTGTCAACTGACTCGAACTCTGGCCTCTGGTAGGCCAGAATTAAAAGACTTCACAGATTCTAGCGTGCAGATTTCGAGCTGGGTAGACGGAAATACAAGTGGTCGAGGAGAGGGAGGGGTCAGGGGTATAGCATGTATGAGTTTTTTTCATTTTATTTCTTTTCGGGAGTGATGCAAATGTTCAGTCTCCATGGGGACTGGAGAGAAAGGAAAAAATACTCAGCTTCCCCTTTTGGAAAATTTCTGATATTCTCGCAAGCAGTGGGGACAACCAAATCAAAAGACTGAGCCCTCGATCTTGGGGTTCAGCCCTATGGAACTTATTACTACAAAGGAGAAGCTAAATCTACTTAAAAGTAGGCCTAAGAGTCACCCCCCAGAGAACCTCTTTTGTTGCTCAGATGTGGCCTCTCTCTAAGCAAACTCACTGCCATCGCTCTACATGGGACATGACTCCCAGGGATCTAGATCTCCCTGGCAACAGGGACAGAAATCCCCAATCCCCGGCATGAGCCAGGACAGGCATCGAGGGACTGAGAAAGCCTTCTTGACCAAAAAGCAGAAGACAGAAATGAGACAAAATAAAGTTTCAGTGGCTAAGAGATTTCAAACAGAGTTGAGAGGTTATCCTGAGTTTATGCTTATGCATTATACACAGATCTCCTTTTAGTTTACAGTATATTGGAGTGGCTGGAGGGAAGTACCTGAAACTGTTGAGCTGTGTTCCAATAGCTTGATTCTTGAAGACAACTGTATAAAGATATAACGTTTACAAGACTCTGTAAATGTGAAAACCTTGTGTCTGACGCTCCTTTTAGCTACTATATCAACACAAGAGTAGAACATATGGAATAAAAATAAATAGTAGGGGGAAAAAATGTTAAAATAAATTCAGCTTGAAATGCTAGTGGTAAATGAAAGCAAGGGGTAAGGGGTATGGTATGTATAATCTTTTTTTCTCTATTATCATTTTATTTCTTTTTCTGTTGTCTTTTTATTTCTTTTTCTAAATCGATACAAATGTTCTAAGAAATGATGAATATGCAACTATGTGATAATATTAAGAATTACTGATTGTATATATAAAATGGAATGATATCTTAATGTTTTTTTGTTAATTTTTTTTAATTAATAAAAAAGGTTAAAAAAAAGATATAACGTTTACAATGGAACTGGTGATTGTGAAAACCTTGTTTCTGATGCTCCTTTTATCCAGGGTATGGAGAGATGAGTAAAAAATGTGGATAAAAAAACAAATACTAGAGGAGACAAAGGGTATAATAAATTGGGTAGATGGAAATACAAGTGGTCGAGGAGAGGGAGGGGTCAGGGGTATAGTATGTATGAGTTTTTTTCTTTTTATTTCTTTTCGGGAGTGATGCAAATGTTCTAAAAATGATCATGGTGATGAATACACAACTATGTGATGATATTGTGAGCCAATGATTGTACACCATGCCTGAAATGTATGTGTGTGAAGATTTCCCAATAAAAATTAAAAATATATATATATATAGAAGCCCTGGGCGGGCCACAGTAGCTCAGCATGCAAAGTTCTCACCTGCCATGCCGGAGACCTGGGTTCGATTCCCAGTGCCTGCCCATGCAAAAAAAAAAATTCCTGCAGCCAGCCTACCTTGCAGTTTGGGAGCCACTCCCAAACCTTGACCCAGACCCCGAGCAGGACCAAAGACCATCTGTGCTGGAGTGGGCAGTGGGGACCGATTATGCACAGGGCCCAGGGGGCTTCAGATCAGGCCAGCACTGCCACAGCCCAAGGTTTAAAGCTCTACTGCATAACAAGAATAAAATCTGTCTTAAATAATACAACCTGGATATTCAAAATGTTTCACTATTCATTTTTTGTTTTTGTTTTGGCTTTTAGAAAGCACCCAAACGAAAGGAGACAAGTGAAACTACTGGGTTTATACATTTTTCCCAAACAAAATTTACAGAACATTTTACACAAACAGTGCATTGCCATTTATCAATCAAACGAACTGCTGCAAGTCAGAGCCAATGCCAGGTGCTCATCATGCTCAGCTGCTTTCAAGCCCCTACCCACCTGCTACCCTCTTTGAATGAACTGTCAATCTGCTACTTAATGTTGCCGGACTAAACCTGCGCACTGGCTTTAAAATTTCACTGGCCACGTATGCACAGTAGTGTTGGAGGAAGTCCGTACCCACTCCAAGTTTAGTAACACCAGTGAAAACTGCAGCACCTAGTCGGTCACCAGCAGGAGGCAAAGACAAGTTGTTTATGATATCCACAAGAATACAGCCACAATAGTTACTCAAAAGTGATGGTTATATTTCTTTTCCTGCTCAAATATAACAAAATCTGAAGTCTCCACAGCAAAGCCTAAAAGAACAACCAGAATTCCCCTTCCTCTGCACAATGTCCTATATAATCTAAAGAGCTTCTGCCTCTTGTCAGCAAACTATCACCATCACCACCACAGTGTCCTTTCAAGAAGTCCCCTATTTCCCCAGCAAACCCCAGCCAAGAGTTACAGGTCAGCTAAGCCTCCGGGCAGCCACAGACATAGCAGCAGGGCTGCTTTCTCTCCCATGACCACACTGGACAACACCAAAGAGCTATAAAAGGCAGAACAATCTGAGGGGAAAATTTGAGAGAAAGAAAATACAGCCATCCTATCCAGTGTTCTTTTGCTCACTGTTTCAGAAAGCTTTTTCTTCATTTAGACTGCCAACCTTATGCTTACTGGTAACCTAGTTTTATTTTACAAAAATGCAACTATGCACAACTACTTTGGAAACAAACAGCCTCTCAAAATACATAATATAAGTGATTATAGGAAAAATTTCTAATTTCAACAATAAGGTTTTAAAGCATCTTTGTTTATGAGGGTAAGCATAAAATCCTTAAGGTTACCAGAGATTTAAAACTGCTTCCCAATGCCCTGGTCTTCAAAACAGTCAGTGGGTCCATGGAAGAGTCCACTGGGGCACTCAGCTGCAGGGAGGGAGAGGCAGGCAGGATGGACCCTGGGGAAAAAAGGGCCTCAAGCAGCCATCTGTACCTCTCAGAGACCACCCATGAAAACACAGAAGTCAAATGCTCAAGGACTCTGGTCTAGGGATCTCAAATTGTGCTGTATCTTCATGGAACAAACCCAGCAGACCAGGTCCCATCTCTGGGTCCTGTTGCCTGGCCTGGGCCTCTCTGAAAGGGGAAGGCTCGGAGGAGTCGCAGTCAAGCTTCCCCTTCTGGCCCCACCCACACAGCGTGCTCCAGGAGACCATTTCCCTGCCTGCCCAGGAAAGCCGCAGCCATTTTCTGCTTCAGCGCCCTCCTCACTGCTAACAGGCATCCTGAGCGTCCTTTAGAGAACTCCAGGCACCAAGACAAAGGTCAAGAAGGTTGACTCTTTACTACACACATCTTCAGTCTTAAAAGAAGTAAAAGTCACTGCAGAAAGACTTTAAGATGAGCTTTATTGGAAGTTCATGGTTGTAAACCATGGAGCCACGTAAAACAGCTACAAATGCTAGGGAAGGAAAGGACAGATGGAGGTAAATATTCTCCCATGGAGTTCGTATGCTTAAAAGTATTTCTATCCTGCCATTTATGCTTAGGGTGCGTGTGTCAGCTTTCACATATTATGTATCTGAGCCATTAAGAGACCACACACCAGCAAGATATTAAGAAAAATACAGAAAGAATCCTTGTGTGCCTTCTCTAAACTTAGCTTCATGATTTAGTGGTTGAACTTGCTTTTAGCATTTCACAATTATGGGGAGACTATCAAAAGGAAAATTCTTTTTTCTCTTGCAAATAATACACTAGTTCACTGGGCTCTGCTTTGATTACTATTATCATTAATATACATCATTTCACAGCATCCAGTATGCAAGACAGACAGACTGCCTCCTTTTGGATTCTAGCCAAAATGAAAAGTATGTCAAATTCTGACCTGCCATTTATTCCTCTCTGCTTCAGAAAAAAAAAAAATCTGCAACGGTGATGACATCTTCTGTTTTAAGAACTATTAAGGACACCATAAAGAATTTTAAGGATAGCAAGCATCCTTGATCCAGGAAACTATTGAGATGTAGAGCTCTATCTTCCTACCCCCTAATTTTAAACTATTTTCCACATAATTTACTAGCTAATTATCAAAAGGGGTTGGGAGAAAAAGAATGAATCCTTTCAAAATCTGATCGATTTTATTTTCCCTCTTTTGTCTTTTTGTGTTTTCTCCTTTGGCAGAAAAAGGAGAGTCAGTTCCTAAATGTGGAGAGCACAATATCCAAAGTAGCTCGAGAAAACTAAATGTAAGAGATTTAAGGATTTTAAAATAATCGGAAAAGACTCCCTTTCCATCTGCTGCTTAGCCCTTAACTGGCACTGTGTGGCAGGACCAACACATCCCCCATCCTGCATGTTCTTCCAACAACAGGGAGCTGACATTCCTCCACTGATGGTTGGGGCACGTGTTCCCTCGCCTTTCACCTGGGCAGATCTTTGCAACTGCCTGGACCAGGTGAATGCGGCAAAAGTGGTAGTTCACATGACCTCCAAGGATAGATCAAGAGAGTCAGTACAGCTTCTGACTTGCTCACTCGCCTGCAGGACAGGTGCCCAGCCACCATGCCGGGCAAGGCCTATGTTGGTGTGCCAGCCCTTAGCCCTGATAATCACCATCAACCCCCAGGGGTATGGGTAAGCAGGTCTTCAGATGAGTCCACCCCTCGGGGACAGAAAAAAAGCCATTCCCTCCCTGCCTTGTTTGAATTCCTGCCCCCTGTGAGAAATAATAAGTTATTATTATTTTAAGCCACAAGTTTTAGGGTAATGTGCTGTATAGTAATGGCCAAAGTAAACAACACTAACTCCCCACCAGGGGTCAGACTGTGTGTCTTCAGGAAAGCCTTCCATGCTCCCTGTACTCAGAAGGAACTCTCTGAACAAATGATTTAACACACAAAGTCCACTGCTCACAGGTCTACAAGGCCCAGGCTCTGAGCTAGATGCTGAGTACACAGCCGAGGCACTCTCATGGGCCTTGATCCAAAGAGAAGACACAGAAACTGAGAAGTCAGTCATTACAAATGAGAGTGCACGGGGTGAACAAACTTCAAGGCAGAAGGCATGGAAACTGTTCCACTTTACATCCTGCCATGGTCCCCAACAACTCTATGTGCCCATGAACTAAATCCATGCTTCTTTAGCAACTTTCAAGTCTTCAAAGAAAACGTAAAAAACAGCAATGACCAGGTAGTCTCCCCCAACATAACTAGAGTAGGGATCTGCCATAAAGACACAAATCAGGACTTGGGGTCGAATAATTTTTAATTTTAGTTTGACTTACCATATAGTGTTGCTACTTGGAGATAGTTACACATATTTTTACCACCAATAAATACAGTGATTTTCAGTTTATATGTATCAGGCTCTTATGAATTTGGACAGTAAAAATCTCCATTCTTTAGTCTCTGAACCTGCAAATCTGGGGACATGCCTGCCTAGTAGATTCAACAACACTACAAGGAGGCCCTGTGCTGGGCTCCTAGTCACGCTATAGTGCCTGTGCCAGGGTGCTCTGCTCTGGCTGATACCACTGTGTCTGGGCATATGGGGATTGTCAGATGTTCCATGAGCACACAACTCAGAGCACAATGCTGTGCAGGCTACAACCTTTACCTGTGGGGTTTGAGACTGACAAGCATCTACTCCCTCTCCCTTAATTTTATATGGACCAAACTGACATTACAAGTCATGGGCTCTGTTAGGAATCAAGGCACCTGACCAACAAGAACGCTCCACTGGCATGAGGGTTCCCTGCCACAGCACCAAGTGTGGACAGGGCACCTCCCCCGGTCCTGGGCTCACCCAGGCCTGTCCATCCATTGAGCACTGCCTAACAACAACCAGTACATTGAGACTCACTTATGAAGCCAGGATAGTTCAGCTTCACTCTACAAACCTACCTCAACCAAATTTTTCATCACATAAACCCCAAGGATACAACACTGTTGATCATGTGGGCTGAAAGGAGGCTGGGTCTGAGAACAGATGTTCCGATTGAGCATATCTGTAAAGACTGCTCACGTACTCCTTTTAAATGAAGAATAAATGGTAAAAATTAAGGCTGGCTGCTATAATACAGAAGCATGTTTATAAATTGTAAGTTTCCTCACAAGTATAACATATCAAGCCTATTTCCTGGAAAATAATTCTATTTCTTAAACACTATAAATTCTTCTTTTTTGAAAACTGAACACATCTAAAAACTCTCCAGAACTAAAACAATTTTGCAGGCAGTAGTCACTTTATTTCTAACACAGCATAATTAGGTAATGTGCACACTCAGATAACCCCTAGGCTTCAAATCACATTCCTAAAATACGCTGGCTTGATGGCCCACAGATGTTCATCCTTTCTCCAGTGTAAGGACAATGAAGCTGCTTTTCTCCTACTTACCAACAACCTTTTCAAAGGGGGAAAGGTTGTGAGATCTAAAGCCCTAGTATTTCATAGTTGTTTCTGGGAAGGGTACTTAAAACTGAATTTATAAGCACAGATGGGGGTTCCAATCTTACCCAAAAATACACTTACTGTACCGCAAACAGATCTCCATAAAAAAAGGATCCTAAGTCAAAAAGAAGAGGCAAAAAAGGGTCTGGGAGGAAATACTGATAGATGCCAGACTGTGAAGACCAGCGGCAAGCCGGTTTAAATGTAGTGCCTTTACTTCACAGAGAAACAGAGGTTAGAATGTCGTGGTGAGCGGCCCAGGGTCAGCAGGCCCACCCCCATCCAGAGGCTGCTGCTTGGTGGTCCCCACAGCCATACTCCTGGCCCACCACCAGCCCCAACCACCCATGGGACATTTCAGGCCATCACATTGAGTACTGCTACCTATTTCCCATCTGTCCAATTTCTTTTGTTTGACCATTTCACATGTTTCCCGCCTGCCTCTGGATTAATCAAGTGTATTTTTTATTATTCAGTCCTCCTACCCACCTCATTTAGTTGCTAGTAATACATCCTTTTGGTGGGTGACACAGAAATTACAACATGCACCACTGACCCTAACCCAATTATTCCTTTTTCTGCTTCCATATGAGGATAGAAACTTAAAAGCAGTTTCTATGGGACATGAGCAAGGCGTCGAGGAGGTGATGGCACTTGGATTTGGCTTCAGTATTTCCCATCTGCCCTATGGATCGTGAAACTACTACCTAACAATGGTATATAGCCCTCATACATTTGCATTTACTGATCAAACTGGCATCTTATTATAAAGTGAATGGCAAATGTAGGTATTGGCTTAAAGAAAGAGGCTATGAGGTGGATGCCTAGACAGAAACAAAAAACTCTAGACTTCATTGACAATTAAGGGGAAAAAACACTGTCATAGGAACTTTAGATGCACACTGGTGACCCACTAACCC
>PVIY010054009.1:0-14411 GCA_004026745.1 Myrmecophaga tridactyla | reverse complement strand
GTAGCCATGTTTCTTGATGATGATTGAACAATGATATAGCTTTCACAATGAGACTCTGTGAATGTGAAAACCTTGTGTCTGATGTTCCTTTCAGCTACTATATCAACAAAAGAGTAGAACATATGGAATAAAAATAAATAATAGGGGGAACAAATGTTAAAATAAATTTAGTTTGAAATGCTAGTGATAAATGAAAGCACGGGGTAAGGGATATGGTAGGTATAATCTTTTTTTTCTCTATTATCATTTTATTCCTTTTTCTGATGTCTTTTTATTTCTTTTTCTAAATCGATGCAAATGTTCTAAGAAATGATGAATATGCAACTATGTGATAATATTAAGAATTACTGATTATATATGTAGAATGGAATGATATTTTAATGTTCTTTCGTTAAGTTTTTTAATTAATAAAAAAGTTTATAAAAAAAAAACCAAATGGGGAGGTGTCATCAACAAATAAATTGTAAAGTAAATGAGAGAGAAGGGGGAGCTGGTGGGAATTGGATGTATAGATCAAAAGACACAGCACCCAATCTCCTGGTGGGAAACCTATCTAGAGTCCAATTCAAGCAAAACATAAAAAGGAAAAAGTGTATTTATCAGACAGCTTTAAATGTGAGCCCTGGTGGGACAACTGTTATTAATATTTTTAGGTGTAATAGGAGAAAATAGTTATTTTTTAAGAGTAGCTTTTGAAGATACAAACTGAAATATTTACAAATGAATTGATAGGATGTCTTGGATTTTTCTCTAAAATAATATAGGAGAAGAAAATAAAGTGCGGCATGGCAAGTTATCGGGTGGGATAGAGATGAAAGAAGATTGGCCGTGAGTCGATAATTGTTGAAGCTGAGTGATGGGTCCATGGGAATTAATTATACTATACTATGTATTTGTATATGTGTTCAAAATTTTCCATAAGAAAAATTAAAGAAAAAAGTTTAGTTAATTGGGGATTCTTTAATAACACACATCCCTTCATCCAACCTAACACCTGCAAAATCAGAATCTCTGCGGTGGAACCTAGTGATTTTGATGATCAATGAGGTTTAAGAATTACTGCTCTAAAGAATTGTAAATAATTTATTAGACCAAGATAGGTTACTTAAGGCAAGGAGTATTACCCAAAAATGATTAATGGCTGTCCCAAGAAACTGTAGTTTTTAAACTGAAAGATTAAATACCTGAAGATGGCTGTTGATCTCTGAGGAATTGTGACGAATGGAAAAGGTACTAGAAAACTAAAAACAGTAAAGGTCTTTGTAGTTCTCAAAAAGGAAAAATTGGGAGGACCTCCTATTAAATACAGTAGATTGAAAACATGGATTTATCTCTACACCTTCCTGAAACCCACTAAAATGATAGTAAAGGAATTGTTTTTTAAATTATATAAATCCAGGGGGTGCAGTGTTAGAATTCTCACCTGCCAGTCAGGAGACCCGGTTCAATTCCTGGCCCATGTACTTCCCCAAAAACAAACAAACGGACAAAAATTCAACAAATGGTTCTTCAATAACAGGATATTCACATGGAAAAAGAATGAAATGTGACCCCTGCCATACAGCATACATATATATTATATATATAAATCCAAAAGATCAAGAGAATTGGAGAAAACACAACTGTAGACAAAGCAAGGTCATGGAAGTTTTGGAAGACAGAAAGGAGGTAGAAGAGTTAGATGAGAAAATTAAGTATCAAGGAAGGGCATAGAGAGGGACAGAATCAGATACGAGATAGCACTGGTTGCAACACCTCCCCGAAGCCTTGGGGATTGAAGTCACCAGTATAGGGAAGATGGGAGTAAGGGATGTACAGGGCTGAGAAAGGAAGATTCATTAAATAACTGCATAATGAACATTTAGACCCTCAGCTCCCTCCCCCATCCAGGCAGATAGACAATGATCAGTCTTCCAGCCCAGCAGCTTTATTTATGAAAAATTGAACAAGAGCCATTCTAGACCTGGAGACACAAAGTACGGCTGTGTGCTGGGGAGAGGCCCCTTACTGATGGCAGGGAGATTAAAGGAGAGTCTGCATCCCAAATGACGAGACTTGGTCTGTTGGAACTATGCAGATCTGTACACTAGCATTCAAGCATGCACACGTTCCATCATCACCCTACCTCATCATCCTGCACTGCCTCCCAGACAAGAAATGGGCAAATTCTTCCCTGGTGAGAAAGAAAAGCACCATTGTAGATATTTGGTATCTCCAACAGCATAGCCAGGTGCCTACCTCATTCTTCTTATCTATGAAAAGATAACAAAGAATGATCAGATATTTGAAAAATGCCTTTGTCTGAAATTAGAAACCAAAACAAACTAGGGAGGAAAAGGAATTCAGAGACAATGCAAGAAGGAGCAAAATGACTTTCTGTAAAACTTCAAAATTAGTATCTTTCCAGAGATTAGAGAAGATTATGTATTCATGAAAAACATGACAAGGAATATTTAGATAATAGTTAAAATAATTATAGCAGAAATAACAAATTCAGTAGAGCTTTAGAAAATAAGGTAAGAAAACCTCTCAGAAAGAACAAAAGGATAAAGAAAGAGAAAAAAAAAGAGGGAACAAATAAGAAAAAGAGTGAGAAAATAAGAGCTCAATCCAGGAGGCCCAAATTTTAACTAATGAAACTGGAAAAAATGGAGAAGAAATTAACAAAGCAATAATTCAAGAAAATTGCCCAGATCCAAAGGGTGCTCCCAAATTGAAAATCTCACTGAATGTGCAACCTTACAAATGAAAAAACAAACAACCTCAAACATCACTGTGAAGATGTTCCAGGGTGAGGGGAGAATAAGTATAATACAAGGAATCAGGAATCAGCATAGCACTGAGCTCCAAAAGCAAAACGTGAAGCTGGAAGGCAATAGTGCAAGGCCTTCAAAATTCTGCGACGTAGGGTGCACGGGTGGTTCAGTGGTTAGAATGCCGCCTTTCGTGCGGGAGACCCAGGTTCGATTCCCAGACCATGCACCCAAAATAATAAAATAAAATAAAATAAAATAAAATTCTCATTCAAGATAATGGTTATCAACTTGTAGTTTATTCACTGCCAAGCTATTTATGAAATTTAAGAGTAGATTAAATATGTAGATGCAGAGTCTCTGGAAAATTCATCCCAAATGTATCTCTCATTCATCTTTCATCAAATCTACTGGAAGAAGTGTTTCAGCACAAGAGAGTAAACCAAAAAAGAGGGAGATTGGAAATCTACCTTCAAAGGGGGAGGGAGGGAGGAAATAGATGCTGACAGGTATACAGCTAGCCTAGAAAGCAACTAATCTAGATGGAGCAGGACCATAGAGGACTCGGAGAGGGATGTCTCTTGAGAAGTTGGGCAAGATAAAGGTCAAGGAGAAGGTGAGGGAGATGAAGGTCAACAAGAGACTACTTTGTATGTTTGACCTTAGGGAAATCAATATTCAAAGAAGGTTTCCTGTGCCTATGATGAGTTTGGGAAGAATTATTGATAGAAATTTTTTAAAACTAAGCAAACAAAGACGCAATTATTAACTTTAGTAAGAACAAAAGCATTTATAACAAAGGAAATACAGTCATGGTATACTAATTAGTTCAGCCAAAAACACTACTGTCATAGTCACAAAAAGATACACTCTGAACAAGTGATTAAATCAGAAGCCATGTTGAGAAAATGAAGGAAAGTAGGAGGAGGGGAAGTGGAGTATGGGCTATGAGTGCTTAATTCTCATCTTCCAAATTACAAATCAATAGATAATATCCAAATTAGTAAATCCAGAAAAAACAAACAAAACAATTAAAGCACATTATTTAGAAATGCAAAGGCATATACCAAAAAAATATCTAAAACAATTTGAAAAGTAGTCCCCACAATAAAGAAATTTGTGGCAAGGAATGATGGGTTTTCTTTCTTTTTAACTTTTTTTATTGTTTAATATATATACAAAGCAAAGAAAGAAAAAAGCAGTAGTTCTCAAAGCACTCTTCAGCAAGTAGTTACAGGACAGATCCAAGAGTTTGTCATGGCCACCAAACCATCATCTCAGATTTTTCCTTCTAGCTTCTACAGAACATTGGAGGCTAGAAGGAATAAATATTTTTTTAGGGATGATGGGTTTTCTACTAGAAATTTATGCTATTTCAGTGTTTGATTTTCCACAGTCAGGGCCTTTGCACTTACTACACCCTCTTCCTAAATACTTTTCCTTCAGATATCCAGCTTGCCTCCTCATTTCATTCGGGTCTTGGCTTACATTTGTCTCTAGTATCTGTCCCACACATTTTATGTAAAATTGCACATGTATCAAACTCTTTATCCCCTTACCTTCTTTCATTTTTCTTCAGAGGTCTTATCACCACCTGGCATAGCATATATTTATTTATTTATTTGCTTATTTATTTTCTTCTTACAACTAGAATGCAAAATTCACGAGAACATCCACAATAAAAGTGCTTAATCTAGAAAAGAGGATTAAAATTAATCTTTATACCTTAAGATGGCAGAACTAGGACCAATGGATACAAACTCTGAAAAAGAACTGTCTAAAAGATTAGTGCACAGATAGGGTGTGCTGGCAGGATGCCCACTGGGACAATTTATTGATTCTCTTGTAAAGCAGAAGTGCCGGACCAGATGAACTCTATGGTCCTGTCCAACTCTGAGATTCTGCGGTCAACCCCAAAGAACAGAACAAAAGGAAATAGAGTTGTGCTTCTGTATGAAAAGGTAGATAAGATGGCAGGGAATAGTTATTATCAGCAGGTAAATTAAACTTTGAAACAGCAGAAAGAGAGAAGTCAGAATATCTTCTTGACAGCTCTTCAAACAGGCTCAAGTTTCACTGCTTAGGCTTTGTGTAATGCCTCTGTGAGTCTTACTTGTCTCTGGGTTCTTCATGCCTAAATACAGAACGTGGAACGTGATATATATGTATTGTGGCTAATTGAATGCCATGACGACCTCAGATTAGTTTGCCCCTTGAAATGATTTCCAGAAGGAGATAGACTTCTAGTTCTAGTATAAGAGGAGACAGAAGGAATCTATTATGAAATACATATCCAACAAAGTGCCAGGCACTATGCAAATGACTTGCACTATCTACTAAATTTGATTTTGAAAAGGGAGGTACCACTTTTCAATCATATTGTTGTTTGACATTGGCCCCAAGTAGTAAGCATGGAGAGAAACACCATCTAACTCAAGAAGATATTCCCCTACTTTTTAAAACATAATGTGGATTTATTATAGGGAAATATTTTGTTGTGAAAGTTAAGAACTAGTGGTTTTCTTTATTACAACTATAGTTGTAGTATAGTCTTTGTATTAAAAATTTCTTTTTATATAAAACCTGCTCTCAGGCCTATTTTATAGAAATAGGAAAATGGGCACATTGTAGAACGCACTTGTTTAAATTATCATACACCTAGACCAAAAAGGTAGGGAGAAGTAGGGAAAAAGGTAGAAGAGTGAAGTCTTCTGTTTGATCTGTCGGACATCCATTGCATTCTGCAGCAGCGGATGAAGGCCCCATCAAATGTACTGATGAGAGGTTTTCCAAAGTTTATTTTTCTCATGATACAATAATCAAATTTGCTTTAACACTTGAAAAGACCCATCCATACTAAAAAGAATCAGTTGCTTAATCCTAAAATTAAAGGTTATTGCATGCAAGAGAAAATAATTACATGCTCAAAGTATGGAAAAAAGAAAACTTTTTTAATATGTAGGTATTTGTATAATTAAAGACTAATCAAGCGTGAAGGGCTGCTGACTAAACCAGAAAATGAGATTGTTGGCAAGCAATATTGTAATGTAAATGCCATTTTTGTTTAACTACTAAGAAGCTGGAGAAATGATATCCTGAACAGATTAAAAGCAAACAGCATTGATAATAAATATTTATCAGATTTCAAATGCAACACATAGAATTTTTATATTTTGCGTGCAAGATTTATTTGCAGTGAAGTATTTGGGTATTTTTCAAATGGGTAGTTAACATCCTTATTTAAAACTGCATTTTCAGACAGTATCTTCCTACTGTTAAAGCACATGTTAAATAGTAACTGAGGGCAAGTGTCCCTTTTGAGATGTAATGCCCACAAGGCAGCTATCTATTAACTAGGATCGTGTTAATTATTGCTAGTTAATTAGAATTAGACAAAAGCCTTCTAATGAACAACTGAATGTATTCTTACATATCTATAAGAGAAGATAAGTTAAAAGCCACACCAGTTTTAAAACAAAGAATGGAAACATTTCCATTCCATTTCCATTCCAAGGTAAAATAAACAACTTCTAGTAAACTTCAGACGTGTGGCTTAAAGTAGAAGCTTTGGAGTCACATATAAACATTCTGGGGCTTTCTACAGCTGTAAATTATTACTTAGCATACCCATTTGTGGAGAGGATTAAATGCCATATATAAAGCACTTTTCAGTACTGAAGACATAATAGTCATTCAGAGAATTTTTGTCTTGATCCCTTTCTCGCCTCTTCTCTACTGCCTTAATTCAGTGTGGCCTCTCCCATGTCCTCATGTTGCTTCTGGAAACTCTGCTGGCATCCAATTCAAGATTCTTGGTGTGCATGAAGGAGGGAGCCTGACCAGGTTTGACCACCTCAGTATTCCTGAGACTCAAGTGTAGTCAGAAGAGGTGGAGAGTTTGTTTTTCTCTTGGCCTGAGGGAACTCAGGAATTCAACAGGAAAGAAAGAACATGGTACAGAGAGGCCAAAAATTTTAACCTAATGAAGCTCTCACTGTAAAACTTACGTTCTTTTTGTACGTAGTGATTTCCCTGTGCTCAACTGTGGCTCAGCCCTGATTTATCTTATAAATCACTCTTTGATGCATAAATGTAGGTGTGAGCTCTGGAAAGCAGACTTTTTGACCCACTGATAAACTATGGATGAATTCATCAAAAAGAAGCTTTTAAAACCCGTGTTGTATACAGCAAGTATGCTGCTGGCTCCTTCTAGCCCAAAGCATAATTATAGATAAGTTTTCAGGAGAAGAGGCAAGACTGTCATTTTTTTTTACCTTCAAAAGCAACAGAAGATTCACTTTTCAGTTTCTAAATTAGAATCCGTCAGTTTGACTGTCTCTGTTTCTTTGGGGTGTAATGCATATAGTATGTGATCCAGAAAGTTGAAAGCTTGCAGACCTACTAAAATGCATTTGGAGAACTTCAGAAACAGATTATTGAGTGACAATATGATAGTTTTTAGGTTTACTGCTGGAAATTTTTATTTAACTTATTTTCTCCCCTAATGTGGTACTAACATGTACCTATTTTCTGAAGATTGTGAGCACATCATCAAATGACAGTTCAAAAAACATTTTAACATTTACTCTTTGCCTTTTTATGTAACTTACTTTGAGAGCCAGGAAACAGCACTAAAAGATGTGTTTCTCTCACCATTCTCCCCACTCGTGCAGTTTGAAGAGGTCATGGTGAAATTGAGAGTTCTTGAGTCTGAAGAAGGAACAGCCACAAATGTTTGAGCTCTGGTTTTAGAGAAAACCTGAGGTTATTTGCAGAAACAAGGGAGTCAGATGCTAGGGAGGAGCCCACAGAAAGTGCCTCTATCACATAAAAACCGTGTGTCTCCCACAAGCTGCAAGAGGACAGTGCACTCAGTCATGCAAGGTGGGGCCAGGTGCCCCCTTGGTGCCATTGCTGCTGAAGAGCTGAACATGTGCAGAGCCTCTCCAGTTCCCTAAGCCTATATTTCTAAGCATCCTCACTTCCCTCGTCTGGGAATGGGGAGCTACTGTTAAAGTGAATCCCAACAAAATAACAATCTAGCCTTATATTCCTTGAAAAACACCTCCCACAAACATACATCTTGAAGTTTCCAGTCCTGATCAAAATTTAAATAGCGTGCATTTAGGCAATACCTTCTCATTTCATGTTGAAAGCTATCAACTTCCAGAAAAAAATAGGGAAATCCAAATGCACATTCCAATGAATATAAGGGCTGAGTAGCCCAAGGGAGAGGCTGCCAGAGTCTCCTTTGTAATCCTTTCATTTCTGGGCACATTATCTTAGAAGAAGAGCAAGGCCAGAAGGATTCAGGCTTACTGAGATTCACAGAGGACAACTCTATGGCAAACTAACCCAAACCTCATCATCTGGGGATCAGGGGTACATAAAAATACAAACAAAAGTCATATGAACACTGAAACACATAGTGTATCAAACATTGATGACTGCTGTGGAGAAATAATAATTGCGGTGAAAGAGAAAGAAAGGGGTAGAATATGGGGCTACTATTTGATATATGTTGGCCAAAGACAGTAACTCTATTGGGGCAGAGGCCTGAGAAGATGGAATCTTGCTAGCCTTGCTCTCTCTAGAGAGAGAGCACTCCAGGGGAAGGAGCATGTCCAGAGATCCAGGGATGATGCTTGACAGGTTCATGAAAGAGCAAAAAGACCAGCAAAGTTGGAACATAGTAGGGCAGGGGGCAGAGTGGCAGGAGATGGGGTGAGTGATGAGGCAGAGCTAGATCATTTTGTATCTTGTAGGCCACTCCTAAGACTTTAGCTATTGCTCTTTGTGAAACAGCAAACCCCATAGGTGTTTTGAAGATACCAGATTGACTGGGATCATGAGCAGATGTAGGAAGTCCAATTAGGAGGCTATTGCAACAATCCAAGCAAGAGTGATGATGGCTTGTGCCAGGATAGACACGACATAGATGATGATAAGTAATCAGATGCTGCATATATTTGAAGGATGAGCTAACAGAATTTTCTGATGGTTTGGCTTTGGGTGTACGAAAAAGAGAGTCAAAGATGTCTCTAATTATTTTGACCTATGTAACTGTAGGTATGATGTTTTTGAGTTGGGGAAGACTCTGGGAAGACCAGGTTAGGACATGTTTTGTTTTTAGCATGTCGGTTGGGAGCAGGTTATGGTTGAGAAACCACTAAATATCGTAAGAGAAAATGTTGATTCAGCAGTGGGAAAATCAAGTTATGGAGAAGGATCTAAGCTGGAGATACACATTTGGGAATTCAGGAGCATACTGCTGTCTTTAAAGACATAAGCCTGAGCAAGATCACCTGGAGTGTGAGCATAACTATGAGAGAGGTTCAAGGACTGGGCCCTGGAGTGCCCCCAAATTACCAATTCCTGAGGAAAAAAAGATATAGGCCAAGGAGACTAAGAGGAGCCAGTGAGGTAGAAGAAAGTTTGTACCCAAAAGTCAAAGAAAATCAAGTGCTTCAAGGAAAGAGTGATTAACTGGGTCAACTATTTTTGGTAAATCAAGTAAGTTGAGGGCTGAAAATTAACCACTGGATTTAGCATCTGAAGGTAAGTGGTGATCTTGACTAGAAGTTCAGTGGAGGGGCAGTGATGAATTGGAGTTGTTAAAGTGGATTCAAGAAAGAACTAGAGGAAAAGAATTGGAGACAACAAGAAGAGACCACTCTTTTTGGTATTTTGCTATAAAGGGAAGCTGACAGATGGTTAAGTAGCTGGAGGGAATTGGGGTCATGAGAAGTTTGTTTTTAAGTTGGAAACTAAAACTGCCTATTTGTGTACTGATGGTAATGAACCAGTCCAGGAGGAAATTTTGATGAAGCAGTCAGAGGTGCTTTTGAAAAGCAGGAGGCATGGAATCTATTGCACTAGTGGAAGATTTTCCTAAAATAGGAGTTTAGCATGCTCAATTACAGGAACAGGAGAACACAATATGCAGACAGCAATACTGTAGGTGAGTATTTGCAGCAATGGAAGGGTATGGATGTTCACTTCTGACTGCTTCAATTTCCGCAGTGAAATAAGGAGCAAAATCAATGGCAAGAGTGAGAATGGGAAAAGGGATGATGAAGTTCTGAACAGAAATGAGATGTGAAACAGTCCTTCTCGGGGCATCAGGGAATGACCTGACCAGGGAATTATCATAGGATGGCTAGATGGTACTTTGTGGTCCACTTAACATTAATGTTTAGATACTTAAAGTGAGGATGGCCAACCAAGTTTTGAGGTTTTTCTCCAGCCAGTGTGAGTATAGGCTCAGAGTAAGTGGAAAGTTGGATTTAAGGAGGTTAGAACTTTGTTGGGAGAGAAAGTCAAAGTGAAAGGGGGGAAATAGTTGAGCACAAACAGAAGACAGTGTTTATAAGGTTTGATCATGAAATCTAAACCAAGCAAAAAAGGAAGGTCTCAGCAGGGTTACAGGGCAGTAGAAAGGTGGTAGGATTCATGAATTGTAGGTTCCAGTGGAATTACAAAAATTATCAAAGTTTGAAGTAGCAGAAAGAATAAGCTGGAAGTATAGGAGGCAGAGGCTTGAGTATGGAGTGCTTATAATGAAGAGATAAAAGGGTTGTGGTTGTTAGTTATACTGGAGCAGGACCTGAGGAGGGATGACTGAGATATGTTGATGGATCTGCTCATTGGAGGAGAGAAGGTCAAATAAACTGAGAGACTAGGAAGTGGTTTGGAGACTATAAAAATCTCTCCCTCTCTCTTTTACACATACACACACATAGACATACACAAACCTTATCACAGCAGTCTTAATTTCGCAGACAATGACAGAGAATTAGGAGCAAAATTTCAAGGAATGAGATGACAGGACTCAAGGATTTCTAAATTGTGACAAAGGGTAGCAGTGGGTATAGACCAATGGCACAAGCTTCAAAGCTTGGGTTTTGGGGAAGACAAGAGGTAGAGTGGTCTAGGGACACATTGACAAGGAAGAAGGAGCACCCATCTACCTCCAGACCCAGAAACACAACAAACAGGTAGATAACTCCATCACCATAGGCCTTCAGGGAAGCACTGTCCTCAGGGAAAAGCTAGTTTTCTGCTAGGACAAAAAGGTGAAAAGAATGACTATTCAAAAAAAGATGTTGAGGAGATAGGCAGTTTGACTAATGAAGGACCATGAATTCCAGAGACCACAGTTGGTGGGGGGGGTCTCAGGAATTGGGGGGGCGAGGGAGATGCATACAGAGTTGCATGGAAAAGAGTGTCCAGATGATCAAATTTGATCTGGGATTTTTGGACTTCCTGAGTTGACCCACATAAACAGAGCTATAGACACGATGGATTATCCAGAAGGCCTCCAAGGCAGACTGTGGTGGGAGCTTTGAGAGGACAGAGGAGCACCAAGTGGTGGTTTCTTCCAGACTACACAAAGTATTGGGGCTCATCTTATTCCAACAAAGAGAACTGTGGAGACTGGAAAAGGGACTATATTTTGAGAATCATAAGGGGGGCTTGGGGCAGTATTTGCTTCTGGCAAGTACTTATTTGATATGAATCACTTATCAAATGAATGTTCATGAATTTACTTTGGTTAACTCAACCAGCACAAATAATAATAGTCTGAGGATTATTTACTTTTCTCCTCTCAAATTCAGGCACATTTAAACTTGAATCTTTAATTATAAATTTAAACGTCCAAATATATTATCAACCTGGAAAGCCATTTGTCTAATAGCCACAGAAGCCATGAAAATAAGCATTACTTAAGAATCTGAAAACGCATGTTTTTTTTAAACATCCCAAATGGAAAAATATCAAGATACCACAGCAAAATCTTGGCTACCCATCACCCTCAAAGAAATACGTTCTTTTTGATAGTTGAGTGTTCCCAGAAGAGCTAGGGTTAAACCTTTCAGTGCTAGAACTATAAAACTTGTAAAACGTGAAGCTTTTAAAAGCATTTTACTCTCATCCCCTGCCTTCTTAAACAGAAGAGCATAGTAATAAAAATCTTCTATTTGTATCATGCCTTGTGGTTTACAAAGTACTTTCACAAACATTATCTCACATTATTGTCAACATCCCCATAAAGTAGGCATTTCGCAGATTTTGCAGATTGGTGAGATGAATGCTCACAGGGGTGTGAATTGCCCAAGGTGGATGAAAGGGAACATAATGGCAATTGCCTGGTGACTTTGGGTCATTATTATCAATATAGATTATAGGGAAAGCAAGGCTAGCATGCAATGTAAGAGTACATAATGAAGAATCAAGCTGTGTGGGCAGGCTGTTAGTGCTATCAGAAACACAAAGTGGAACCAGCCAAGGACTGGGATTGTCCAAGAAAACTTCTTAGAGGTCGAGAGACTTAAACAGGGCTCTAAAGTTTTAATCAGATTTAGAAAGGCAGGTAGAGCCAGAGAAAGAAAACATAGTAAGTGCCACTCGTGGATATTTGTGTTGGTAGCCGTTATTCATATTGATGATTTCTACTTTGCTCCAAATGGGTACCAATGACTTGGCTCCTTTCTGCCATCTAAACCAGTACTTTTCTCATAGATTATGTTTCATTTGCTACAGCTGCCAGAATGCAATATACCAGAAATGGGTGGGCTTTTACAATGGAGATTTGTTAGCTTACAAATTTACCATTTCTAAGGCCATGAAAATGAAAATGTCCAAATTAAGGTATCAAGAGGAAGATACCTTCTCTGAGGAAAGGCTGCTGGTATCTGGTGTTTCTCTGTCACATGGGAAGGTGCACATGGCTGGCATTGCTGGTCCTTTGCTCTCAGGTTCTACTGTTTTCAGCTTCTGATTCCAGTGGCTTCCTTTCTGAGTATCTGTGGGTCCTCGTTTAGCATCTCTGGGGTGTTTTTCTCTAAGCACTCTCTGCTTTTTTGTATTTTATATCCTCTCATAAAAGACTCCAGTACAGGATTAAGACCCACCTTTAATGGGCTGGGTCATATCACAATTGAGAAAACCTAATCAAAAGGTCCCGCCCACAATAGGTCTGCACCCACAGGGATGGATTAAAAGAACATGGCCTTTTCTGGGATACATAACACCTTCAAACCAGCACAGATTGGAAGAATCTCCAGAAAGACAAAAGGAGTGAAGTTCTCCCCTGCAGAGTATGGAATTGTGGAGCAAAGACTGCTTACCCATAAAGTTGGTAGGGGTAAGGATGTCCCCATTTATCAGGGCAAAAGAAGTCAGGCCCTGGAGCAGTGATTCTCAAAGTTGAGTCTGGGAGTAAACCAGCCCAGACCATTAAAGGACAGTTTTCCCTTCTCCCCTATTATTCAACCTTCTTCTCTCTACTCAGAGCCGGTTCACTGGTTATCACATCACTTCTACAGGTTTTTCCTACTATTTTAGTTTCCAGGCTTATATGAAATCACCACACAATGGCATGGCTTAACAGCAGGTTTTAGAGGCTGGAAGACTTGTTTTCCTCATGGGTTTAAGTACATTCTGGCTATTGGCAATCCAATTGGGTTCCTTGACTTTACCAACACATGGCAATGTCTGATCCCTTCTCTTCTGGGTTTTTGCTGACTTCTGCTTTCAACTTCTCCCCATGGCTTTCTCTCCTACTATGTCTGAATTTCTTCTGTTTATATAGGACTCCAGTAATCTGGATTAAGACTCAACCTCCTTCAGTTGAGCCACACCTTAACTAAAATAATGTTGTCAAGAGATCTTCTTTATGAAGGGCCCATACCCAGATCAAGAACATGTCAAAACTGGAATACATTGTTCAAGCCATCACACCCACCCACAGGTGTTCCAATCCCCATGGGGAGAATCAGCTAAACACACTTTGGTTACTTGCTATCATTTAACTCCACTGACAATTCTACCAAACGTCCAATCCAGACTGACAGTTATTTAACAGAATTGATCAAACTAGCTAGCTAGTTCAAGTTCTGTCACAGGCTCACTGCAAGTAGGAGTTGGCAAATTTTTTATGTAAAGAGCCAGATAGTACATATTTTAGACTTTGCAAGCTAAGAGGTAAAACTGAGGATGTTATTTGTGTACTGGTATAACAAGAGAAAACAAATTTTCACAAGTTTTTATTGATAAAATTCAAAATACAATAATAATTGGATAAAATTTCTTTATAGTAAAGGTCTATAGTGAGAATAATGGAATTATTTTCAAGGGGATAATATTTCACTTAATTGTGATTCACAGTTTGTTTTCTATATCAAATCTGTTGCAAATGTTCATCTGTAAAAACCATTTTTAGCTAATGGGTCATACCAAAACAAGCTGTGGGCAGGCCATGGCGGCTAAGCAGGTAGAGTTCTCACATGCCATGCCAGAGATCTGGGTTTGATTCCCTGTGCCTGCCCATGCAAAAAAAAAAAAAAAGTGTGCTGTGGCCAGGATTTAGCCTGTGGGATGTAGATTTGGCCCATGGGCTGTAATTTGCTGAGTCCTACTATAGAAAAGCATTATGATATAATAATTATACAAAGAAAAACACAAATAATGAGAAGCAATATAGTATATAGTTTTAAGAGGAGACGAACTCAACTTCTTGGGATTGGATACTGTTCTAGTTTGCTAGCTGCCGGAATGCAACACACCAGAGACGGATTGGCTTTCAATAAAAGGGGATTTATTTTGTTGGTTCTTCAGAGGAAAGGCAGCTAACTTTCCACTGAGGCTCTTTCTTAC